>JAODTK010005727.1:0-176218 GCA_026419785.1 Sclerodactyla briareus
AATTATCTTAGATTGTCGGACCAATGAAATGTGCAGTTATTCAGGTGGGAGGATGTTGCAGTCTTCAGGTGGGGAACGGATCCTACCTTATATTTCAGTTCAGAGTTCGGCCCCATGCAATAGTGCTTCATGTTTCAAACTCAACCAGATTATATTCAGCTTTTTTCTTACGTTCCAGCACTAGCTATTTGGCCGACTTCCGAAGACACATATGCTATCTAAACTGACACACTGGCATATGTAAAACGTGACCTGTTGTGAACGCATCGTCTCTTGGTCCATTCTCGTGGTGTATCCACATTGGTCTGTCAGCCCAGGGGTGTAGTTCTGTCCTCGGTGTGTCACTAGCTCGCCAGTCTGTTAATCTCCTCTCCTCGGTGCTGCTGCTGCGTTGGTGTGTCCAGCTCCACGTTTTTGAGGTCAGTTGATTGATTTTGCTCTCATAAGGTGTGACATAATCTGCAAAACTACCACCACAGTAAGAAGAAACTGTCTCCATTCAATGTGTTTACTAAATCAATGTACCAATCCAACACCAATAGTTGACATGGAGACCATCCGATTGGTACACATTCGGGAAATCCGCAGTCCTGCTTTGGGAAGAAAACGTAGTTGGTTAATTAGCTCTACCTTCGCTATTCTACTATATAACTATTTTTTGTCATATGAAAGAAAGAGCTCACTGCGTGCATTTGCCTAATTGTACAATGTTTGAATTTTCTGGGAAACCTGCAAATTGTTCTGTTAAGGATGTGCATGCCATGAGACGTCGTTACAGTTTGAACAGACGGGGTGGGGAGCGGCATAAAGCTCTTCACATGTAGACTGTGGCTTGTGTTCTACTCGTTTATGATCAAGTTTATTATACTTGGATAATTTTTGAAATCGAAGCAACCTGCGTGTTGTTCTGTAGTCATTCCAAGATACGTTGGGTTGTATTCGGACAGGTGGCTATGTGGGTGGGGGATGAAATATCCAAAATTAGCAGCCGTTGGGGCGCTATCCATGTTATAAATCAAGGTTTGGGGGTAAACTCCGTGCATTAACTCACAAGGTATCCATTCCGGCCGTCTCACCCAGGTATGAACATCAAACATTTTGATGAAGAAGGACAAGAAGTTAGTAAACAAATGCTCCCCTTATTGGAAAAATGTCAGAGAAATGAGAGCAACCAACACATAGGTGATTCGACACGGTAACCCTAGAGGATTACCGGAGGTTTAACGCCTATACTAAATTATTAATGAGACAATTGTGTGGTCAATACTCTCAAGTCATTTTGGCGCTTTGAAAATTACTTAGGAGTTTCGGACGCAATGACATGTTGCATGTTATTCAGGTGGGACGAGATCCTCACTTAGATTTCAGTTTCAGTTCCCCTGATGCAATATTGTTCTGGTGCAACTTTCACCTAGATTTATCAGCTTGTCTTTACGGTGCCAGCATGGCTATTTGACAGGACTTCCCGAAGCCACCTAGGCTATCTAAACTGAACACATTGGCATATGTAAACCGTGACCTGTTGTGAAAGCATCGTCCTCGCTTGGTCCATTCGTCATTGTGTAGCAAACATTGGTCGTCCAGCCCCAGGGTGTCAGTTTAACTGCGGGTTTTTTCTGCTGTCCTCGGTGTGGCACTCGCCTCCAGTCCTGTTTCTCCCCTGATCTGCTTGTTGCGGTTGTGTGTCGCAGCTCACGTCCCTTTGAGGTAGTTGATGGATCTCTCTCATAAGGTGTGACATGATCTGCAAAAAACAAACACAACAGTCGATAACGAACTGGTCTCCATTCAATGTGTTCTAGGTCAATGTAACAAATCCAACACGCAATAGTTCACACAACACATGGAAAACAAACCATCCGATTTGGTACAACATTTCGGGAAATCGCAGTCTGGAAAAAACAGTAGGTTAATTCTCCCCCTTCGCTATTCTACTATATAACCTAATTTTTTGGCCTATGAAAGAACAGAGCTCAATGCGTGCGTTTGCTAATTGGCCAATGTTTGAATTTGTGAAAACTTTCAAATTGTTCTGTTAGGCCTAGCCAAGAGACGTCGTTACATTTTTGAACAACGGCGGGGAGTGGGGGGAGCGCATAAATATTCAATATTAGACTGGTTTGGGGATCTACTCATGTTATGATCAAGTTATTCTAATTGGATAATGTTTGCATTTCCGAGCAAACCTGCAGTGTTTGTTCTGTAGTCATGCCAAGGAGAACGTTGGTTTGTATTTCGGAATAACGTGCTTCGAGGGTGGGGAGAAAATTGTCAATATTACAGCCCATTGGGTGCTCATTCATTTATAATCAAGGTTTGGGGGTACCTCCTGCATTTCTCACAGTATCCATTCCGGCCGCGCTCCCCCAAGGTATGACATACACACGGATGTTGAGAGAGAAAAAAAGAAAATGTTAGTAAAACAAAAATCTCCCGCATTTAATGGGAACATTCAGAGAAATGCGATTGCAACAAACACATAGGTGATTCGAAACGCTACCCCAGAGATGGCCCGAAGCTTGACGCCTATACTAAATTATATTGAGACTTTGTGTGGGCAATAATCTCGGGCACATGCGCTTTTGAAATTACTTAGAGTTCGGGCGCAATGGAAGGTTGCCGTTATTCACGTGGGGAACGTTCCTAACCTTCATTTCAGTTCAAGGTTCGCCCTATGCACCTAGTGTTCAGATGTTCAAAAACTTTCAACCTAGATTTATAACTCATCTTTGTCTTTAGTTCCATCACTTCTATTTGACAGGACTTCCCGACGACACATAGGCTACTAACTGAACACAACTGTTAATATGTAAAACTTGACCTGTTGTGATACGCATCGCGTCTCTTGGTCCATGCCATGGTGTGCCACAATGGTCTTTCCAGCCCCAGGATGTAGGTCTGTCCTCGGTGTGGCACTCGCTCGCAGTCTGTTATTCTCTCCGGTGCTGCTTGCTGTGTTAGTTTGTCCAAGCCCCACGTCTTTGAGTCAGTAATTGATCTACTCTCATAAGGTGTGAAATATTCTGGAAAAACTAACCCAACAGTAAATGAGAAACTGATCTCCGTCATGTGTTATATAAATCAATGTACAATCCAACACGCAATAGTTGACATGGAACCATCCGATTGGTAACACATTTCGGGAAATCGCAATCTGTAAAAAAACATAGTTGGTTCAATTACCGACCTGTCGCTATTCTACATATACCCTATATTCTTGCATATGAAAGAAGAGCTCACTGCGGATGCGTACGTTTCGCTAACTGGACAATGTTTGAATTTTGTGGAAAACCTGCAATTGTTCTGTTAAGGCATGCCATGAGACGTCGGTTACATTTTTGAAGCGAACGGCGGTGTGGGAAGCGGCTAAACTATTCAAATATTAGACTGCTGGTGATCTACTCATGTAATGATCTAAGTTATTACTAATGTTCATTCGTATAATGTTTGAATTACAGGCAACCTGCGTTTGTTCTGTAGTCATGCCAAGAGTCTTGGGTGTAATTGTCGGAATACTCGTGGCTGGTTCGGGTGTTTGGATGAAATTACTCGAATATTACCATACAACAGCCCATTGGGTCTCTATTAATGTTATAATCAAGGTTTGGGGGTACCTCCGTGCATTCTCACAAGTACCCTTCCGGCCGGCTCACCCAAGGTATGAATCATACAAACGATGTTGAGAGAGAAGAAAGAAAATGTTAGTAAAGAAAATCTCCCCATTTAATGGGAACATGTCCCAGAAGAATGAGAGCAAACAAACACCATAGGTGATTCGAAACGGTACCCGAGAGATGCACGGAGTGTAACGCCTATACTAAATTATTAATGATACATTGTGTGGCAATAATCTCATACAAATGCGTTTTTGGGAAATTATTAGTAGTGTCGACGCAATGAAATGTTGCAGTTATTCCGGTGGGACATATCCTACTTAGATTTCGTTTCAGTCGCCCCTATTCAACAGTGCTCAGTGTTTCAACTTTCAACCCTAGATTATATCCGCTTTTTCTCTTTCCGTCGCAGCACTGGCTGTTTGACAGGACTTCTCAACGACACATAGGCTATCTAAACTGATCACACAAAATGCCCTTCATGAAAAAAACCCATGTACCACAAACAACCAAACGTGACCTTACTTTGAACGCATCGTCTCATTGGTCCATTCTCAATGGTGTAGCCACATTGGGCTGTCTGTCCAGCCCCAGGGTGTCGTTTTGGGCCCGGGTGGCACTCGCCTGTCGCCATTTCTGTTACTCCCCGTGCTGCTTGCTGCTTGGTGTGTCCAGCTCCATGTCTTTGAGGTCAGTTGATTGGATTCTGCTCTCGAACGGGGTGAAATAATCTGCAAAAATAACCCAACAGTAAAGAGACACATGACTCCATTAATGTGTTACATAATCAATGTACAAATCCAACACGCAATAGTGTTGACATGGAGACCATCCGATTGGTACCCATTTCGGAGAATCGCTGCGGACAAAACATAGTTGGGTTAATTCCTACATTCGTTATTGTACTATATGATCTAATATTTTTGCATGTGAACGACAGAGCTCACTGCGCAGTGTGCGGTTCTCTAATTGGACAATGTTTGAATTTGTGAAAAAACCTGCCAAACTGTTTCTGTTAGGGCACGCATGAGACGTCGGTGTACATTTTGAAAGACTGCGGGTATGGGGGGCGGCCATAACACTATTCAACAAATATTAGAAGACTTGCTGGGGATCTACTTATGCGTTTATGATCAGTTTATATTACTAATTGGATAATGTTTGAATTCCGAGTCAACCGGCGGTAGTTCTGTCTTAAGGTCATGCCAAGAGACTTCGTTTAATTTCGTCGGACAGGTGGCGAGGTGGGTTGTTTGGTGAAATTAGGTCGTTATCAACATACACGCCCGTTGGGGGCTCTATTTCATGTTATTTATCAGGGTTTGGGGGTACTTCTTGTCGTCGCGTGCATTTCTCACAAGGGATCTCAATTCTCCGCGGCCGGCTCACCCTAGTTATGAACATACAAACGCTGTTGAAGAGAAGAAAAGAAAATGTTAGTAAAGATCAAAAATGCGCTCCATTTAATGGGAACAAGTCAGAGAAATGAGAGCAACAATCACATAGGTGATTTCGAAACTGTACCTAGAGTATGCCCGGATGTTTAAACCGCCTATACTATTATTAAAGAGACCATGTGTGGGCAATATTCTCAGGCTCTGCTCTTTTGTTGAATTTACGTTAGGAGTTTTCGGGACGCATGAACTGTGACAGTTATTAAGGTGGTACGGATCCTACCTTAGAATTCAGTTAAGTTTCCGCCCTATTGCAAATCGTGTTCAGTGTTTCAAACTTTCAACCTAGATTTATATTCAGCTTGTCTTTACTTTCCAACACTGCTATTTGACAGGGACTTTCCCAACGACACATAGGCTATCTAAACTTGAACCCACTGGCATATGTAAAACGTTAACTGTTGTGTGAACGCATCGTCTCTTGGTCCATTCTCATGGTGTGGCCAACTTGGTCTGTCCAGCCCCAGGGTGTGTTCTTCCTCGGGTGTGGCACTCGCCGCCAGTCGTGTTAATCTCCCCCCGATCTGCTATGTTGGCGTTTTTGTGGTCCAGCTACACGTCTTTGAGGTCAGTTTATTGATCTGCTCATAAGTGTGAAATGATCGTGCAAAAAAACAAACACAACATTAAAAAAAGAAAAAACTGTCTCCATTCAATGTGTTACATAGATCACAATGTAACAATAATCCAACACATCAATAAGTTCACCTAGACCAGACCGCTTGGACACATTCGGGAAATCGGCAGTCGGAAAAAACAGTTGGTTAATAACACTACATTCGCTATTCTAACGCTAGTAACCTTTTTTGCCTATGAAAGACAAAGCCAAATGCGTGCGTTCGCTAATCGGACAATGTTTGAATTTGGGTGAAACTTGGCAATTGTTCTGTTAGGGCATGCCAAGAGACGTCCGGTCATTTTTGAGAACAGACGGCGGGGGTGGGGAGCGGCCATAAAACTATTCAAATATTAAACTGCTGGGGATCTACTATGTTATGATCAAGTTATTACTAATGTGTGATATGTTTTGATTTCCGAATGCAACCTGCGTTTTGTTCTGTTAGGATCATGCCTCGAGACGTTGGTTTGTATTTCGGAATACGTGGCTTCGTCGAGGCGTGGGGATTAAATTAGTCAAATATTACGCCCATTGGGGCTCTATTTCAGTGATAATCAAGGTTTGGGGGTACTCTCCATGCAATTCTCTCCTCACAAATTACCATTCCGGCCGGCTCACCCAAGTTATTGAACATACAAACGATGTGATTGAGAAAAACACAGAAAATGTGTTCGTTGAAAAACAAAAATGCTCCATTTGATGGAACATGTCAGAGAAATGCGAGCAACAAACACATAGGTTATCGAAACGGTACTCTAGAGATGCCCCGGAGGTGGTTACGGCCATATACTAAATTATTATTGAGACATTTGGTGGCAATCATCCCATGCTATGCGCTTTTGAAATTCTCTACTTAGGAGTGTCGGGCGCAATGAAATGTGCAGTTATTCAGGTTGGACGGATCCTACCTTAGATTTCAGTTCAGAGTCTGCCTAAATTGCAATGTGTTCAGTGTTTCAAAACTTTCAACTAGATTTAATGCCCACCTTTCCTCTTTATCGTGTCCACCAGCAGCTGCTATTTGGCCACGACTTCCCGAGACCCATGGGGCTTCAATCTGCACAATCTGTCATATGTAAACGTGACCTGTTGTGAACGCTCGTCTCTTGTCATTCTCATGGGTAGCCACGTTGGTTCTGTCCACCCCAGGGTGTAGGTCTGTCCTCGGTGTGGCACTCGCATCGCCCCATTCTGGTTAAGCTCCCCGTGCTGCTTGCTGCAGCCTTTGTGTGTCCGTCTCCCAGCGTCTTTTGAGGTCAGTTTGATTGATCTGCTCATATAAGGTGTTAAAAAATCTGCAAAAACTCCCAACCGTAAATGAAACTGGTCTTCCTTCAAATGTGTTTACTATATCCTACTTGTTTGCATAGAAAAGACAGCGCTCCTGCGTGCATTTTGCTAATTGGAACAATGTTGAATTTTCATGAAAACCTGCAAAATGTTCTGTTAGGGCATGCCATGAGACAAAATCGGGTTGTACATTTGGCAACATACGGGCTGGTGGGGAGGCGGCCCTAAAGCTAATTCAAATATTAGACTGCTTGGGATCTACTCGTGCTAAATCCCAAGTTATTACTCACTTGGATAATGTTTGAATTACGAGGCAACCACCTGGTGTGTGTTCTGTGTTCGTCATTCCAAGGACGTTTGTTGTATTTCGGACAGGTGCAAGGAGGGTGGGGGATGGAAATTAGTAAATATTCCAGCCCGTTTGGGGCGTCTACCTATCCATGTTACAACAAATCAAGTTTTGGGGTGTACTCCGTGCATTTCTTCTCACAAGGTACCATTCCGCCGGCCTGCTCACCCACGGTATCGCCAAGGTAATGAACATACAAACGATGTTGAGAGATAAACAAAGTAAAATGTTAGTAAACAAAATGCTCCCATTTAATGGGAACCTGTCAGAGAAATGAGCAGCAACAAAAACACATAGGTGATTCGAACCGGTACCCCAGAGATGCACTGAGGTGTGACGCCTATACTAAATTATTAATGGTACATTGTTGTGGGCCATAACTCAGGCATATGCGATTTTGACATTATCTGAGGAGTTGTCGGACGCAAAGGGGTGTTGCAGTTATTAGGTGGCGGATCACCGTAAGATTTCAGGTCAGAGTTCGCCCTATTGGCATAGTGTTTCAGGGTTCAAAATTCAACCTCCTAGATGATATTCAACTTTGTCTTCAACGTTCCAGCACTGCTATTTGACAGGGAGCCCACGCGAAGACACCATAGGTATCTAAACTGAACACACTGGCATATGTGAAAGTGACCTGTTGTGAAAGCATCTCTCTTGGATCCATTCTCATGTGTAGCCACATTGGTCTGTTCCCAGCCAAGGGTGTAGTCCGTCCTCGGTGTGGCTTACTCGCTCGCCAGATTGTTAATATCCCGGTGCTGCTTGCTGAGTTGGTTTGTCCGGATCCACGTCTTGGGTAGTTGATTGATCTGCTTCATAAGGGTATGAAATAATCTGCAAAACTAACCAATGAAATGAGAAATGGTACTTCAGGTCAATGTGTTACATAACTAACGTAACAAATCCAACACTCTATAGTTGACCTGGAGACCATCAGTTTGGTACAACATTTTGGGAAGGAAAAATCGCAACAAGTCTGCTTTGGGAAGAAAACGTAGTGGTTAATTGTACCTAATTCACTATTTACTATATACCCTAAGATTGTGCATATGAAAGACAGAGTCACTGCTGCATTCTGTATGGGACAATGTTTGAATTTTGAAAAACATGGAAAATTGTTCTCGTTAGGATCGACATGAGACGTCGGCTAAATTTTGGAACAGACGCGGGGGGGGGAAGCAGCGCCATAGAGCATTTAAAATTATTAGACTGTTGGGGATCTACTCGTGTTATGATCAAGTTATTATCTAATTGGCTAATGTTTGAAATCCGAGGCAACCTGCGTGTTGTTCTGTTAAGTCATTCCAAGCGACGTTGTTGGTTGTATTGCGGAACAGGTGGCGGGGTGGTTGGGAGATGAGACTTGTCAAATATTAAGCCGTTGGGGCCTATCCAAGTATAATAAAGGTGTGGGGGGGTACTCCGTGCATTTCTACAACAAGGGACATTCGGCCGGCTACCCAAGGTATGAACATACAAACGATGTTGAGAGAGAAGAAACGAAAATGTTAGTAAAAACAAAACTGCTCCCATTTAATGGGGCTACATGTCAGAGAAAATGACACGCAACAAACAAGTAGGTGATTGCGACGGTACCCTAGAGATGCACGGAGTTGTAACGCATATACTAAATTATTAATACGACAGTTGGGGGCAATATCTCAGGGGCATATGCGCTTAGAAATTACTAGGAGTGTCGGACGCAATGTAATGTTGCAGTTATTCAGGTGGGGACGGATCCTACCAATCAGATTCAGTTCTCAGAGTTGAGTTCCGCCAATATTGCAATAGTGTTCAGTGTTTCAAACTTTCAACCAAGATAATATTCAGCTTTGTCTTACGTAAAGCACGAGTGACAGAGACATTAAAACTGTAACACACTGTATAGGTTCAAAACGTACGTTGTGAACGCATCGTTCTTGGTCCATTCTCCTGGTGTAGCCCAATTGGTCGTCCAGCCCAGGGGGTAGTTTGACCGGTGTGGCCAAACTCGCTGCCAGTAGTTAATCTCCCTGGTGTGCTGCTTGCTGCGTTGGTCGTGTCAAACGGCTCCACTCTTTGGGGTCAGTTTGATTGATCTGCTCTCATAAGGTATGAAAATTCTGCAAAAACTACCCAATCGTAAATGAGAACTGGTCTTCATTCAAGGTTTTACCTAATACGTAACAATCCCGACACCTATTGTTGACATGGAGACCCCCAGTTTGGACAACTAATTTTTGGGAAATCGAGTCTGCTATTGGGAAGAAAAAAACGTTAGTTGGTATTAATTACCCTACATTACTATTCTACTAATAAACCCTATATTTTTGCATATGACAGACAGAGCTCACCTTGCGTGCATTTGCTCATTGACATGTTTTGCATTTTGCTGAAAAACCTGCAAATTGTTTCTGTTCGGGTATGCATGAGACGTCTGCTACATTGGAACAGAACGGCGGGGTTGGGAAGCTGCATAGAGCTATTCAATATTAGACTTTGGGGATCTACTCGTGTTATGATCAAGTTATTAATAATTGGATATGTTTGAAATCCGGGCAACCTGCGTGGTTGTTCTGTTAAGTCAATTCCACAAGAGACGTTGGTTGTATTTCGGAACAGGTTGCGGGGTGGGTGGTGAGTAAATCAGTCAAATCTTACACGCCCGTGGGGCTCTTATCCCAATTATAATCCAGGTTTGGGGGTACTACTCCGTGCATTTCTTTCTCACAAGGTTACCAGTCCGCCGGCTCACCCAAGTATGAACCTACAACGATGTTGAGAGAGAAGAAAAGAAAATTTTATAAAAACAACAAATGCTCCCTTTTAAATGGGAACATGTCAGAGAAATGACAGCAACAAACACTGGTGATTCGGGAAAACGACCTAGAGATGCACGGACGTGTAAACGCCTATAACTAATTATTAATACGACATTTGTGTGGCAATAATCTCAGGCATATGCGCTTTGAGGGAAATTACTTAGGAGTGTCGGACACCGCAATGTACTGTTGCCGTTATTCAGGTGGGACGGAATCCTACCTCGCATTCAGTTTCAGAGTTCGCCCTATTGCCAATAGTGTTCAGTGTTTCATCAAACTTTCAAACCAGATAATATTCAGGCTTTTGTCTTTAACGTAAAGACTGCTATTTGACCTGACCTATCGAACGAAACTGAACACACTTGGGTTATATTCACACGTGACCTTTGTGAACGCATCGTCCTCTTGGGTTCTTGGATCCATTCTCATGGTTTTTAGCCCACATTGGTCGTCCAGCCCAGGGGGTCGTTTTTGTACCTCGTGTGGCACTCGCTCCCAGTCTGTTAATCTTCTCCCCCCCTCAACGTGGCTGCTTGCTGCGTTGGTGTGTCCGTCTCCCCGTCTTTGAGGTCAGTTGATGGATCTGCTCTCAAAGATGTGAAATAATCTGGCAAAACTACCATTTCAGTAATGGGAAACTGTCTCCATGGCAATGTGTTACATAATCAATTTACAAATACCCCCACGCTATAGTTGCCCTGGAGACCATCCATCCGATTGGTACCACATTTCGGGGAATCGCAGTCTGGAAAACAACATAGTTGGTTAATTACCCTACATTATTGTACTATATAACCCCATATTTTTTGCATGTGCAGACGAGCTCATGCGTGCGTTCGCTAATTGGACACTGTTGGAATTTTTTGAAAACCTGCATCTCTGTTAGGGCATGCCATGAGACGTCGGTTACAATTTTGGAACAGACGGCGGGGATTGGGAGCGGCATAAAACTATTCAAATATTAGACTGCTGGGGATCTACTCATGTTATGATCAAGTTATTACTAATTGGATATGTTTGAATTACAACGGGCAACTGCTTGTTGTCTTTTAATCAGCCAAGAAGACGTTGGTTGTATTGCGAATACGTGGCTGTGGGCTGGGGCGGATGGGGGTGAAATTCGTCACAATATTACAGCCGCATTGGGGGCTCTATTGATGTTATGATCAGGGTTTGGGGAAACTCCGTGCGTTTCTCACAAGGTACCATTACGGCCGGCTCACCCAAGGTATGAACTGCAAACGAATGTTGAGAGAGAAAAAAAGAAAATGTGTTAGTAAAGCAAAATGCCCCAATTTACTGGGAACATGTCAGAGAACAGAGCAACAACACATAGGTGATTCGCAACGGTACCCTAGAGAAGCACGGAGGTGTAACGCCTATACTAAATATTATGAGACATTGTGTGGGCAATAATCTCCAGGCATAGGGTGTCCGACGCATGAATGTTGCCAGTTATCAGGTGACTCTCCTACCTTGATTTCCTTCAGAGTTCGCCCTTTGCAATAGTGTTCCGTGTTTCAAACTTTTCAACCTAGATGAATTCGCTTTGTCTTTCGTTCCAGCGCTGCTATTTGACAGGACTTCTCAACGACACATAGGCTATCTACACTGAACACACTGTAATCTGTAAAACGTACTGGGTGTGAACGCATTCGTCTCTTGGGCCATTCTCAATGGGCTGTCAGCCCCAGGATGTAGGGCTGTCCTCGGTGTGGCACTCGTCGCAGGTCTGTTATCTCCCTCCGGCCATGCTTGCTTCTGCGTTGGTGTGTCCACCCCACTCTTTGAGGTCAGTTTATTGATCTGCCTTCATCGGTGTGAAATATTCTGGAAAAAAAAAAGACGCAATGAATGTTTGTAGTTATTAAGGTGGGACGGATCCTACCTTATATTTCAGTTCCAAGTTCGCCCTATTTGCAACAGTGCTCAGTTTTCAAACTTTCAACCAAGATTATATTCAACTTTGTCTTTACGGTTCCAGCGCTGCTATTTGACAGGACTTCTCAACGACACATAGGCTATCTAAACTGAACACACTGGCATTGTAACACGTGACCGGTTGTTGGGGGGGGGTGTGAACGTCATGTCGTCTCTTGGTCATTCTCATGGTGTACCACATTGGTCTGCCCTTCCCCAGGGTGTAGTTCTGTCCTCGTTTGGCACTGCTCTCGCCAGTTCCTGTTAATCGCCCCGGTGCTGCTTGCTGTGTTAGTTTGTCCGTCTCCACGTCTTTGAATGTCAGTTGATTGGATCTGCTCTCATAAGGTTGGAAATAATCTGCAACAACCAACCCAACAGTAAATGAAAACTGGTCTCCATTCAAGGTGTTTACATACTCAATGTACAAATCCAACACGCAATAGTTGACATGGAACCATCCGATTGGTACACCTTTCAGAAATCGCAGTCTTGAAACAACATAGTTTGGTATTACTACATTCGCTATTCTATCTAATTATATAACTAACTATTTTTGCATATGAAAGCTCACTGCGTGCGTTTCGCTAATTGGCCAATGTTTGAATTTTGTTACAAAACCTGCAATTTTACTGTTGGGGCAATGCCAAGAGAGGTCGGTTACATTTTGGAACAGACGGCGGGTGGGAGCGGCATAAACGATTCAAATATTAGACTGTTGGGGATCTACTCAATGTTCTGATCAAGTTTATTCTAATTGGAGAATGTTTGAATTAACGAGGCACCTTCGTGTTGTTCTGTTAAGTCATGCCAAGCAGACTTGGTTGTCATTTCGGTAATACGTGGCGGGGTCGGGTGGGGATGAAATTAGTCATATATTACAGCCCCTCGGGGCTCATTCCATGTTATAAATCAGGTTTGGGGGTACTCGTGCATTTCTCACAGGTACATTCCGGCCGGCCACCTACGTATGAACATACAACGATTTTGAGATAGAAAAAAACAAAATGTTAGTAAAACCAAATGCTGCTTCCCATTTCATGAACAGGTCATGCAAGAGAGCAACAAACCATAGATGATTCGAAACGGTACCCTAGCGATGCACGGAGGTGTAACTCCTATACTAAATTATTAATGAGTCATTTGTGTGGGCAATAATCTCCGGCATATGGGTGTCGGACGCAATGAAATGTTGCAGTTATTAATGTGGGACGGATCCTACCTTAGATTTTTCAGTTCAATTCGCCCCCATATTTCAGTGTTTCAAAAACTTTCAACCTCGATATATTGAGCTTACTTTACTTTTCCAGCACGGCTACTTGACAGGACTTCCCGAAGCATATAGCTATCTAAACTGAACACACGGGTATATGTAAAACGTGACTTGTTGTGAACGCATCGTCCCTTGGTCCATCTCATGGTGTAGCCACCTTGGTCTGTCTGCCCCAGGTGTAGTTCTGTCCTCTGGTGTTGCACTCGCTCCCGCCCAGTCTGCATATCTCCTTCGGTGCTGCTTGCTGTCGTTGGTGTGTCCATCTTCGCCTTCTTTGAGGTCAAGTTGATTGTTTGCCTCTAAGGTGTGAATAATCTGCAAAAACAACACAAATTAAATAAAATGGTCTCCATTCAATGTGTACACACATCAATGTAACGAATCCAACAGCCAATAGTTGACATGGAGACCATCCTATTTGTACACATTTCGGGAAAATCGCAGTCTGGAAAAAACAATAGTTGGTTTAATTACCTACATTCGCTATTCTACTAATAACCTATATTTTTGCATATGAAAGACAAGCTCACTGCGTGCGTTCGCTAATTGGACAATGTTTAATTTTGTTAAACCTGCAAATTGTTCTGTTAGGGCCTGCCAAGAGACGTCGGTTACATTTTGGGACAGACGGCTGGGCTGGGGAGGCGGCATAACCTATTCCACCTATTGACTGATGGGGATCTACTCAATGTTTATGATCAAGTTATACTATTGATAATGTTTGAAGTACGAGGCAACCTGCGTGTTGTTCTTTATTCATGCCAAGAGACGTTGGTTGAATATCGGAATAGTGGCGGGGCGGGTGGGGATGAAATTAGTCATAATAATTGTAGCCCATTGGGGCTCTATCACGTTTATAATCAAGGTTTGGTGGGTACTCGTGCATTTCTTTCTCACAAGGTACCTTCCGGCCGGCTTACCCAAGGTATGCAACATACAAACGATTTGAGAGAGAAAAAAACACAAAAGTTTAGTAAAACAAAAATGCGCCCATTTAATGGGACATGTCAGAGGAATGAGAGCAACAAACACCTAGGTGATTCGAAACGGTACCCTAGATATGCACTGAGGTTTGGACGCCTATACAAATTATTAATGAGACTTTGTGTGGGCAATAATCTCAGGCATATGCGCTTTATGAAATACTTAGGAGTGTCGGAACGCAAGTTTAAATGTTTTGCAGTTTATTCAGGTGGGCGGATCCTACCTGGATTTCAGTTCAGAGTTCGGCCTTGCAATAGTGTTCAGTGTTTCAAACTCAACCTAGATTATATTCACTTTGTCGTTACGTCCAGCACTTCTATTTTGGACAGGACTTCCCAATGACACATAGGCTATCTAACCTGAACAACACTGGTTATGTAAACGTGACTTGTTGTGAACGCATCGTCTCTTGGTCCATTCTCAGTTGTAGCCACATGGCTGTCCAGCCCCAGGATGTCTGTCCTGTCCTCTGGTGTGGCACTCGCTCGCCAGTCTGTTAATCTCCCCGGTGCTGCTTGCTGCGTTGTGTGTCCACCCCCACGTCTTTGAGTCAGTGTGATTGATCTTCTCCTCTCATAAGGGTGAACTATTCGGCAAAAACTATCACAACATACCTAAGAAAACTGGTCTCCATTCATGTGTTACATAATCAATGTAACACCTCCAACACAGCATAGTTGACATGGAGACCATCAATTTGGTACACATTTCCTGGAAATCGCGCAGTCTGCTTTGGAAAGAAAACGTAGTCGGTTAATTACCTTAACCTACACATCCGCTATTCTACTAGATAACCTAAGATTTTGCATATGAAAACCCAGAAGCTCCTGCGTGCCATTTGCTATTGGACAATGTTTGAATATTTCGAAAACCTGCAAATGTTCTTAGGGCATGCAATGAGACGTCGGTTACATTTTGGAACAGACGCGGGGGTGGTAGCGGCATAAAACTTTTCAAATATTAGACTGCTGGGGCTCTACTCCTTTAATGATCAAGGTATTACTATGGATAAGTTTAATTACGCGAGGCAACCTGCGGTGTTTTCTGTAAGTCATGCCAGCAGTCGTTGGTTGTATTTCGGAATACGTGCGGGGCGGTGTGGGATTAAAATTAGTCGAATATATTACAACCCATTGGGGCCCTATTCCATGTTATAATCCAGGTTTGGGGGTACTCCCGTGCTTTTCTCACAAGGTACCATTCCGGCCGGTCACCCACGATGAACATACAAACGATGTTGAGAGAGAAGAAAAGAAAATGTTAGTAAAACAAAATGCTTTCTCCAATTTAATGGAAAAATGTCAGAGAAATGAGAGCACAAACCGTAGGTGATTCAAACGGTACCCTAGAGATGCACGACGTGTCGCCTATACTAACTTATTGAGCGATATTTGTGTGGGCAATAATCGCAGGCATATGCGCTTTAGAAATTACTTCGTAGTGTCGACGCAATGTAATGTTTGCACAGTTATCAGGTGGGACAAGGATCTACCTGAGATTCAGTTCAAGAGTTCTCCCTTATTGCAATAGTGTTCCCGTGTTTTCAAACTTTCAACCTATATTATATTCCTCTTTGTCTTTATACGTTTCAGCACTGCTATTTGACAGGACTTCCCGAAAACACATAGGCTATCTACCTGAACACCTGGCCATATGTAAAACGTGACCTTTGTAAACGCATCGTCTCTTTGGTCCTTCCTCTGGGAGTCGCCACATTGCTGGCCAGCCCGGGGTGTATTTTGTCGCTCGGTGTGCACTCGCTCGCCAGTCTGTTAATCTCCACGGTGCTGCTTGCTGTGTTAGTTTGTCCATCTCCACGCTTTGAGGTCATTTGGATTGTCTGCTCTCAGAAGGTGTTGAAATATTCTCAAAAACTACACAACTAAAATAAAAACTGGTCTCCATTCAATGTGTTACATAAATCAATGTAACAAATCCACACGCACTAGTTGACATGGAGACCATCCGATTGTAGCACACATTTCTGGAAATCGCAGTCTGGAAGAGAAACTAGTTGGTCAATTAACCGACATTCGCTATTCTACTATATGACTAATATTCTTGCATATGAAAGACAGAGCTCACTGCGTGCGTTCGCTAATTTGGTTAATGTTGGAATTTTTTTAAAACCTGCAAATTGTTCTGTTAGGGCATGACATGAGCCGTCGGTTACATTTTGGAATAGACGGCGAGGATGGGGTTGGGAGAGCGGCATAAACTATCAAATATTAGAATGCGGGGATCTACTCAGGTTATGATCAAGTTATTACTAAGGGTAATGTTTGAATTACCAAGCAAACTGCGTTGTGTTCTGTTTAAGTCATGCAAGAGACGATTGGTGTATTCGGAACGGATGAGTGCTGGGCGGATGGGGGTATGAAATTCGTTCAAATTTACAGCCCAGTGGGGCTCTATTATGTTATAGTCAGGTTGGGGGGGACTCCGTGCAAATTCTCACGAGGTACCATTCCGGCCGGTTCACCATAGGTATGAACATACCAACGATGTTGAGAGAGAGAAAGAAAAGTTAGTGGAAAACAAAATGCTCTAAATTAATGGGAAATGTCAGAGGAAATTGAGACAAACAAACACATAGGTGTTTCGGAACGGTACCCCTGAGATGCAGGCGGTTGTAGCGCCTATACTAAATGATTAATGAGACATTGTCGTGGGCAATAACTCAGGCATAGGGGTGTCGGACCGCAATGAAATGTTGCAGTTATTCAGGTGGGACAGATCCTTCCTACCTTAGATTTAGTTCAGAGTTTGCCTTATTGCATCGTGTTCAGTGTTTAAAATTTCCAACCTAGAATTGAATTCAGCTTTGTTTAGTCCAGCACTGCTATTTGACAGGACTTCTCAACGACACATAGGCTATCTAAATTGAACACACTGGTATATGTAAACGTGACCATGTTGGAAACGCATCGTTCTTGCGTCCATTCTCAAGGTCTGTCCAGCCCAGGTGTAGGGTCTGTCCTCGGTGGCAACTCGCTCGAGGTCTGTTAATTCCCCGGTGCTTGATTTGCTGCGTGGGTGGTGTCCAGCTACACGTCTTTGAGGTCAGTGGATTGATCTGCTATCATAAGGTGTGAAATATTCTGGAAAAAACTAACACAAACGCAATGAAATGTGCAGTTTTCAGGCCCTGGTGGGCGGATTCTACCTTAATTTCAGTTCAGAGTTCGGCCTGATGGCAACAGTGCTCTGTGCTTTCAAATTTCAACAAAGATTATATTCAGCTATTTTCTTTAGTTCCAGGCACTGCTATTTGGAACGACTGCCCGAAGCCCATAGGGCTATCTAAAATGGAACACACTGGCATATGGAAAACGGACCTGTTTGTGAAAGCATCGTCTCTTGGTCCATTCTCATGGTAGCCACATTCGGTCTGTCCTATACCCAGGGGGTAGTTGTAGTTCGTCTCGGTGTGGTGTGGCACTCGCTCGGATGACCGTCAATCTCCACGGTGCTGCTTGCTGTGTTAGTTTGTCCGTCTCAGTCTTTTGAGGTCAGTGATGGATCTGCTCTCAGAAGGTGGGAAATATCTGCAAAAAACTAACCAACAGTAAATGAAAACTGGTCTCCATTAAAAATGTGTTACATTAAATCAATGTACCAAATCCAACAACACTCGCATATAGGTGACATGGAGACCATCCGATTGGTACACATTTCGAGAAATCGCAGTCTGGAAAAAAAAAACATAGGTTGGATAATTACCTACATTCGTTATTCTACTATATAACCTATATTTTGCATATGAAAGACACAGCTCACTGCGTGCGTTCGCTTATTGGACAATGTGTGAATTTGTTAAAACCTGCAAAATTTTCTGTGTGGGCACCATGCCAAAAGAAGACGTCGGTTACATTTTGGGGAACCGACGGCGGGGGGTGGGAGCGGAATATATATAACTATTCAAATAGTAGACTGTTGGGGAATTCTACTCAAGGTTAGATCAAGTTATTACTACTGGATAATGTTGAATTAAGAGGCAACCTGCGTGTGTTCTGGTAAGTTCATCAAGAGGACGTGGTTGTATTTCGAATACGTGGACGGCGGGCGGGGGTGAGGGATGAAATAGTCATATATTACGCCCATCGGGGCTCTATTCATGTTATAATCAAGTTTGGGGTATCGTGCTTACTCACAAGGTACCATCAGGCCGGCTCACATACGGTATGAACATACACAACGAGTGAGAGAGAAAAAACACAAATGTTAGTAAAAACAAAAAGTCCCATTTAATGGGAAAACATGTCAGAGAACTGAAGAGCAACAAACACATAGATGATTCGAAACGGCTACCCTAGAGTTGCACGGAGGTGTAACGCCTCTACTAAATTATTAAGAGACATTTGGGTGGGCAATAACTCAGGCATAGGGTGTCGGACGACAATTGAAATGTTGAAGTTATCAGGTGGGCGGATCCACTTAGATTTCAGTTAGAGTCGACCCTTTGCAATGTTTTCAGTGTTTCAAACTTTCACACCTAGATTATATTGAGCTGATCTTTTACGTTCCAGCACTGCTATTGACAGGATTCCCGAAAGGGAAATAAGGATATCTAAACTTAACACAATGGTATAGTTAAACGTGACCTGTTGTGAACGCATCGTTCTTGGTCAATTCTCACTGGTGTAGCACTCTGGTTGTCTAGCCCCGGGTGTAGTGTCTGTCATCGGTGTGGCACTCTGCTCGCCAGTCTGGCTAATCTCTCGGGCTGCTTGCTGCGTGGCTGTGTCCAGCTCCACGTCTTGAGCGTCAGTTGATTGATTGCTCCATAAGGTGTGAAAAAGACTGCAAAAAAACTAAAACAAACCAGTAAATAGAAAATGAGTTCTCAATTCAATGTGTAACGACAAATCAATGTAACGATCCAACACGGCAAGAGTTGACATGGAGACCTCCGATTGGGTACACATTCTCGGAAATCGCGCAGTCTGGAAAAAAACATAGTGGTTAATTACCTACATTGCTATTCTACTATATCACCTAATATTTTTGGATATGAACGACAGAGCTCACTGCGGGCTTCGCTAATTGGACAATGTTTAAGTTGTTAAAACCTGCAAATTGTGCTGTTAGGGCCTGCCAAGAGACGTCGGTTACAATTTTGGAACAGACGGAGGGGGATTGGGAGCGGCAAAAACTATTCAAATATTAGACTGATGGGTTCTATCAATGTTATGATCAAGTTATTACTAATTGGTAATGTTTGAATTACGAGGCAACCTGCGTCGTGTTGTTTGTAAGTCATGCCAGAGACCGTGGGTTGTTAGCGGAATAAGTGCGGGGCGTGGGGGGATGCAATTAGTATATATTGTAGACCATTGGGGCTCTATCGAGTTATAAAAAAAAAATAGAAAAAAATTCAAGGTTTGGGGGTACTCCTGGGCATTTCTCACAAGGTTACCATTCCGGACGGCTTACCCAGGTATGAACATACAAACGACTGTGAGAGAGAGAAAAAAACAAATTTTAGTAAAACAAACGCCCATTTAATGGGAACAAGTCAGAGAAATGAGAGCAACAAAACAAAGGTGATTCGAACGGTTACCCTAGAGATGCCCTGAGGGTGACGCCTATACTACATATTAATGAGACATTTGTGGGGCAATAATCTCAGGAATATGCGCTGTAGAAATTACTTAGGGTGTCGGAGGCAAGAATGTTGCAGTTATCAGGTGGGATGGATCCTACCTGAGATTCAAGTTCAGAGTTCGCCCTATTGCAATAGTGTCAGTATGTTTCAAACTTTCAACCTAGATTATATCAGCTTGTCTTTAGTTCCAGCACATGCAGTGACAGGACTTCCGAAGTACACAAGGCTATCTAAACGAACACACGGTATATGAAAACTTGACATGTTGTGGGCGCATGTCTCTTGGTCCATTCTCATGGTGAGCACCAAGGTATGTCCAGCCCAGGAATGTAGGTCTGTCCTCGGCCCTGTGCCTCGCTCGCCAACCAGTCTGTAATTCCCCGGTGCTGCTGCTGGTTGGGTGTTCAGCCCAGCACGTCTTTGAGGTAGTTGATTGAATCTGCTCCAGTAAGGTGTGAAATATTCTGCAAAAAATATACACAGTAAAAAGAAAACTGAGTCTCATTCAATGTGGTACATAAATCAATGTAACAACTCCAACACGCAATAGTTGACATGGAGACCATCCATTTGGTACACTTCGGGAAATCGCAGTCTGCTTTGGAAAGAAACGTAGTCGGTTATTACCTACATCCGCTATTTACTATATACCTATATTTGATATGAAAGACAGAGCTCACGGCGTGTGCAGTTGCTATGGGACAAGGTTTGAATTTTCGAAACTTGCAAATTGTTCTGTTAGGGCTGCCATGAGGACGTGTTACATTTGGGAAACAGGGGGACGGCGGGGGGGAAGCGGCATAAAACTATTCCAATATTATACTGCTGGTTATCTACTCATGAATGATCAAGTTATTATAATGGATAAGTTTGAATTACGAGGAACCTGCGTGGTATTCTGTTAAGTCCATGCCAAGAGTCTGTGGTGGTATGTAGGAATACGTGGCGGGGGGGTTGTTGGGATGATGAAATTAGCGAATATACAGGCCCATTGGGGGCTCTTTCATGTTAAATCAAGGGTTGGGGGTTGACTCCGGGCATTTATCCAAGGGTACATTCCGGCCCGGCTACCCAAGTATGAAAGACAAACGATGTTGAGAGAGATAGAAAAGAAAATGTAGTTTAAAACAAAAATGCTCCCAACTAATGGAAACATGTCAGAGAAAATGGAGCAACAACCCGTAGGTGATTCGCAACCGGTCCCTAGGAGATCACGAGGAAGTTGTAACGCCTATTTTTACTCAATTATTATGCGATATTTGTGTGGCATAATATCAGGGCACTATGCGCTTTAGAAATTACTAGGGTGTCGGACGCAATGTAATGTTGCAGTTATTCAGGTGGGACGGATCCTACCTGAGAATTTAGTTAGAGTTCGCCCCTTTGACAATCGTTGTTCAGTGTTTAACTTTCAACTAGATTATATTCAGCTTTGTCTTACGTTCAGCACTGCTATTTGCCAGGACTTCCCGAAGACAATAGCTATCTAAACTGAACACACTGGCTATGTAAAACGTGACCTGTTGCTAACGAATCGTTCCTCTGGTCCATCCTCATGGAGTAGCCACCATGGTCTGTCCAGCCCCGGGTGTAGTTTTGTCCTCGGTGTGGAATCGCGGCGCCAGTTTAATCTCCCCGTGCTGCTTGCCTGCGTTGGTGGTCCAGGTCCGTCTTTGAGGTCAGTGGATTGATCTGCTATCATAAGGTGTGAAATATTCTGCAAAAAAACTAAACACAACAGTAAAATAAGAAACTGGTCTCCATTCAATTGTTACTATAAAATCAATGTAACAAACCAACACGCAAAGTTGACCATGGAGACCATCCGATGGTACCACCTTTCGGGAAATCGCAGTCTGGAAAAAAAACCGAGTTGTTGGTAAATACCGACATTCGCTATTCACTATATGACCTATATTCTTGCATATGAAAGACACAGCTCACTGCGTGCGTTCGCTTATTGGACAATGATTGATTGGAATATTTTGTGAAAACTGCAAAGTGTTTCTGTGAGGGCATTGCCATGAGACGACGTTATTTAATTTTGGGGGAGATGAATAGACGGCGGGGTGGGAAAGCGGCATAAAACTATTTCAAATATTAGACTGCTGGGGAGCTACTCAGGTAATGATCGAGTTATACTCATTGGATAATGTTTGAATTACGAGGAAAACCTGGCGTGTTGTTTCTGTAAGTCATGCCAAGAGTCGTTGGTTGTATTTCGGAATACGGGCTGGGCGGGTTGTGGGATGAAATTAATCGAATATTACAGCCCATTGGCGGCTTATTCATGTTATAATAGGTTTTGGGGTACTCCGTGCTTTCTAACAAGGTACCATTCCGGCCGGCTCACCCAAGGTATGAACATACAAACGATGTTGAGAGAGAAGAAAAGAAAATGGTGTAAAACAAAAAAATGCTCCCATTTTAATGGGAAAATTGTCAGAGAAATGAGAGAACAAACACAGAGGTGATTCGAAAGGTACCCTGAGATGCACCGAGGTGTAACGCCTATACTTAATTATTAAGGGACATTATGTGGGCAATAATCTCAGGCATAGGGTGTCGAACGCCAATGACATGGTGCAGTTATTCAGGTGGAACGGAGCCTACCTTAGATTTCAGTCAGAGTTCGCCCTATTGCAATAGTGTTCAGTGTTTCAAACTTTCAAACAAGATCATATTCAGCTTTGTCTTTACGTTTTTTTTCCAAAGGGCCACTGACTATTTGAAGGACTTCCCGAGAAGACATATAGGCTATCTAAACTGAACACATGGTATATGTACAACGGATGTTGGGATCGCATCGTCGCTGGACCATTCTCCTGGTGTAGCCACGTTGGTCTGTCCAGCACCGGGGTTGTAGTTTTGTCTCGGAGTGGCAACTCGCTCGCCAAGTCTGTTTAATCTCCCGGGTGCTGCTTGCTGCGTTTGTTGTGTCCGTCTCCACGTCTTTGAGGTCAGTTGATTGATATGCTTCTCATAAGGTTGCTAATCATCTGCAAAAACTAACTCAAACCGGACATGGAGGAAACTGGTCTTCTTTCAAGGTGTACATAAATCAAATGTAACCAAATCCTCCAAACACGCACTTAGTTGACATGGAGACCATCGATTGGACAACGTTTACGGGAAATCGCAGTCTGGAAAGAACATAGTTGGTTAATTACGACATTTGCTATTTCTCTACTATATGACCTTTAATACTTCTGCTATGAAAGACAGAGCTCACTGCCGTGCGTTCGCTAATGGGACAATGTTTGAATTTTGTGGAAACCTGCCCAAATGTTCTTTTTAGGCATGCATGAGACGTCGGTTTACATTTGGAACAGAGGCGGGGGTGGGAAGCGGCATATAAAACTATTAAAATATTAGACTGCTGGGATCTACTCAGGAATGATCAAGTCATGACTAATGGGTATGTGTAAGAATATTACGACGGCGCAACCTGGTGTGGTCTGTTAAGTCATGCTAAGAGTCGTTGGTTGTATTTCGGGAATACGTGGTGGGCGTTGTTTGGGATGAAATTAATCGGATATTACAGCCCATTGGGCATTATTCATGTTAAATCAAGGTTTGGGGGGTACTCCGTCATTTCTCACAAGGGGTAGGGTACCATTTCCGGCCCGCTACCCATGGTGAAACATACAAACGTGTTGAGAGAGAAGAAAGAAAATGTAGTAAAACAAAAAACGCTCCCAGTAAGGGGAACATGCTGAAGAAATGAGAGCAACAAACACACATAGGTGTGAGTCGAAAATGGTACCCAAGAGATGCACGGAGGTGAACGCCTATACTAAATTATACATGGGACATTTGTGGGGCAATAATCTCGGGCACATGCGCTTTTGAAATTACTTAGGAGTGTCGGAAGCAATGAAAGTTTTGCAGTTATTCAGGTTGGACGGATCCTACCTTAGATTGCAGTTCAGAGTTCGCCAACTTGCAATAGTGCTCGTGTTTTCAAAACTTTCAACCAAGATTTATATTCAGCTTGTCTTAGTTCCAGCACTGCTATTGGAACGACTCCCGAAGAACATAGGATCTAAACTGAACAACCATGATAGGTAAAACGTGACCTGTTGTGAACGACATGTCTTTTGGTCCCTTCTCATGGTGTTGTAGCCACATTGGTCTCTGTCTCGCCCACAGGGTGGTTAGTTTCGTCCTCGGTGTGGACTCGATTCGCCAGGTTTGTTAATCGCCTCGGTGCTGCTTGCTGCGTTGGTTGGTGTGTCCAGCCCCTCCACGTTTTGAGGTCAGTTGATGAGTTTCTCTCATAAGGTAGTGAAATAATTCTGGCAAAAACTAACACAACAGAAAATAAGAAAATGGTCTCCATTCAATGTGTTACATAAATCAATGTTTGTAACAAATCCAACGCAATAGTTGACATGGAGACCATCGATTGGACACCATTACGGGAAATCGCAGTCTGCCTTGAGAAGGAAAAAACAGTTGGTTAATTACCTACATTTCGCTTTCTACTATATAAACTAGTATTTTTGCATATGAAAAGAACAGAGCTCACTGCGTGCATTTGCTAATTGGGCAATGTTTGAATTTTATGAAAAACCTGCAAATTTTTGTTAGGGAATGCCAGAGACGTCGGTACAGTTTGGAACAGACGGCGGGTGGGGGGGAGGGCGAGGAGCGGCCTAAAAGCAGTCAAATATTAGACTGCGGGGGATTACTCGGTGTTATGTCAAGTGATTACTAATGGGATAATGTTTGAAATCAGAGGCAACCTGGTGTGTTCTGTTAAGTCATGTACAAGAGGAGTTGGTTGAATTTCGGAACAGGTGGCGAGGTGGGTTGGGGGATGAAATTAGTCAATATTACAGCCCGCTGGGGCTCTATTGATGTTATGATCAGGGTTTGGGGAAACTCCGTGCGTTTCTCACAAGGTACCATTCCTGCCGGCTCACCCAAGGTATGAAACATACAAACGAGTTGAGAGAGAAGAAAAGAAATGTTAGTAAAACAAAAATGCTCCCATTAATGGGAACATGTCAGAGAAATGAGAGGAACAAACAGTAGATTGATTAGGCGAAACGGTAACCTAGAGAGCAAACGGACGTGTAACGCCTATAACCTAAATTATTGATGCGACATTGGTGGGCAATTAATCTCAGGAATATGAGCTGTAGAATACTTAGGAGTGTACGGACGCCAATGAAATGTTGCAGTTATTCTGGTGGGAAGGATCCTACGTTATATTTCAATTCAGAGTTCGCCCCTATTGCAATAGTGTTCGTGTTTCAAAAACTTTCAACCAAGATCATATTAAGCTTTATCTTCGTTCCAGCGCTGCTATTTGACAGGACTTCCCCTAAAGCCAAATAGGCTACTAAAACCACTGAAACACGGCATATGTAAAAACGTGCCTGTTGTGTGCGCATTGTCTCTTGGTCCATTATCATGGTGTAGCCACATTGGTCTTTGTCCAGCCCGGGGTTGTTAGTTTGTCATCGGAGGTGGGCACTCGCTCGCAGTCTGTTAATCTCCCGGGTTGCTGCTTTGCTGCGTTGGTGTGTCCGTCTCCACGTCTTTGAGGGTCAGTTGATTGATATGCTCGCATAGGGGTTAGAATAACCTCTGCAAAAACGAACTCAACACGTAAATGAGGAAACTGGGTCTTCTTTCAAGTGGACATAAATCAATTATGTAACAAATCCAACACGCTATAGTTGCCATGGAGACCATCCGATTGGTACACATTTGGGAAATCGCCGTTGGAAAGAACTAGTTGGTTTTAATTACCGACATTCGCTATTCTAGTATATGACCTACTATTCTTGGCATGTGAAAGACCAGAGATCCACGGCGTGCGTTCGCTCAATTGGGACAATGTTGAATTTGTGAAAACCGGATGCAAAGTGTTAGGTTATAGGGATGCCATGAGACGTCGGGTACATTTTGGGAACAGACGGAGGGGTGGGAAGCGGACATAAAAACTTCAAATATTAGGATGATGGGGATTACTCATGGAATATCAAGTTATTACTCTAATTGGATAATGTAAGAATTACGAGGCAAACACCCTGCGTGTTGTTCTGTTAAGTCATGCCAAGGAGTCGTTGGTTGTATTTCGGAATACGTGGATGTGCGGGGTTGTGGATGAAATTAATCGAATATTAAGCAATTGGGGGCTCTATTCCATGTTTAATCAAGGTTTGGGGTAGGGGGGGTACTCCGTGCGTTTCTCACAAGGTACCATTACGGCCGGCTCACCCAAGGTATGAACATACACGATGTTGAGAAAAGAAAAAGAATGTAGTTAAAAAAAAAATGCTCCCATTTAATGGGAAACATGTCTGAGAAATGAGAGCAAACAACCACATCGGGTGATTCGAAAAGGTACCCTAGGGATGACGGAGGTGTACGCCTTATACTAAATATAATGAGAGATTTGTTTGGGCAATAATCTCGGCATATGCGCTTTTGAATTACTTAGGAGAGTGTCGGACGCAATGAAATGTTGCAGTTATTCAGGTGGGACGGATCATACCTTAGATTCTAGTTCAGAGTTCGCCCCATTGCAATAGTGCTCAGTGTTTCAACTTTCAAACCAAGATTATATCAGTGTCTTTAGTTCCAGCACTGCTATTTGGCACGAAGATTCCCGAAGACAATAGGCTATCTAAACTGAAAACACTGGCATATTGTAAAACGGACCTTTTGTGAACGCATCGTCTCTTGGTCCATTCTCGTGGTGTAGCCACATTGGTCTGTCCAGCCCCAGGGTGTAGTTCTGTCGCGGTGTTGTGTTGTGGCACTCGCTCGCAGTCTGTTATTCTCCTCGGTGCTGCTTGCTGTGCGTTGGTGTGGTCCGTCTCCAGTTTTTGAGGTCGTTGATTGATTGGCTCTCATAAGGTGTTGAATAATCTGCAAAAAAACTAACACAACAGTAAATAGAAACTGGTCTCCATTTCAATTTGTTAATAAATCACGGGTAACAAAATCAACACGCAAGAGTTGACATGGAGACCATCCGATTGGTACACATTTGGGAAATCGCAGTCTGCCTTGGGAAGGTAAGAACCGTAGTTGGTTACGTACCTACATTCGCTATTTACAGATAAACCTAATATTTTTGATATGAAAGAAAGAGCTCACTGCGTGCATTTGTTAATTGGATAATTTTTCAATTTTCTGAAAACCTGCAAATTGTTCGGTTAGGGCATGCCATGAGACGTCGGTTACAGTTTGGAACAGACGGCGAGGTGGGGAGCGGCATAAAGCTATTCAAATATTAGACTCCTGGGGATTTACTCGTGTTAATGATCAAGTTAATTTACTAATTGGATAATGTTGGAAAATCCAGGCAACCTGCGTGTTGTTCTGTTAAGTCATTTCAAGAGAAGTTGGTTGTATTTCGGAACAGGTGGCGAGGTGGGTGGGTGATGAAATTAGTCAAATATTACAGCCCCTTGGGGCTCTATCCATGTTATAAGCAAGGTTTGGGGGTACTCCGTGCATTTCTCACAAGGTCCATTCCGGCCGGCTCACCCAAGGTATGAACAACAAACGATGTTGAGAGAGAAGAAAAGAAAATTTAGTAAACAAAATGCTCCCATTTTATGGAACATGTCAGAGAAATGAGAGTCAACAAACACGTAGGTAATTCCGAAACGTTACCCCTAAGATGCACGGAGGTGTCGCCTATACTAATTATTAATGAGACATTTGTGTGGGCATATCTCCAGAATAGAGCGCTGCTATAAATTACTTAGGAGTGTCGGACGCAATGAAAATGTGCAGTTATTCAGGTGGGACGGATCTACCTTAGATTTCAGTTCACCAGAGTTCGCCCTTTTGCAAGAGTGTTTCATGTTTCACTTTCAACCAAGATCATATTCAAGCGTTATCTTTAACGTTCCAGCACTGCTATTGACAGGACTTCCCAAGACACATAGGCTATCTAAACTGAACACAACTGGCATAAGTTAACGGACCTGTTTGTGAACGCTCGTCCTTGGTCCATTCTCAGGGTGTAGCCACATTGGTCGGTCCAGCCCCAGGGTGTAGTTCTGTCCTCGGTGTGGCACTCGCTCGCCAGTTCTGTTACTCTCCACGGGCTGCTTGGCTGCTTGCTGCGTTGCTGTGGTCCGTATCCCGTCTTTGAGGTCATTTGAGGACTGCTCTCCATCAGGTCGAATAATCGCAAAACTAACCCAACAGTAAATGAGAAACTGATCTTCATACAATGTGTTAGATACATCATGTAACAAATCCAACCGCACTAGTTGACCTGGAGACCATCCGATGGTACACTTCGGGAAATCGCAGTCTGGAAAAAACAAACATAGTGGTTAATTACCTACATTCCGCTGTTGTACTATTACCTAATATTTTGCATATGAAAGACACAGCTCACTGCGTGCGTTCGCTAATTGAATGTTTGAATTTTGTGAAAACCTGCAATTGTTCTGTTGGCATGCCATGAGACGTCGTTACATTTGGGAAAGACGGCGGGGGTGGGAAGCGGCCATAACATATTACAAATATTAGACTGCTGGATCACTCATGTTATATCAGTTTTATTACTCATGGATAATGTTTGAAGTCCGAGGCAACCTGCGTGTTTGTTCTGTTAAGTCATTGCAAGGTCATTGTTGTATTCGGAATACGTGGCTGGGCGGGTTGTGGGGATGACATATCATATTACAGGCATTGGGGCTCGAGTTCATGTTCTAATCCCCGGTTTGGGGTCTCCGTGCCATGGGCCGGCCGGCTCACCAAAGTATGAACATACAACGATGTTGAGATAGAAGAAAAGACAATGTTAGTACACAAAAAGGCTCCCTTTACTTGGAACATGTCAGGGAAATGAGAAAGAAAACCAAACACATGGTGATTCGAAACGGTACCCTATAGATGCACGGAGGTGTAAAGCCTATACTAAATTATTAATGGGACATTTGTGTGGCAATAATCTCAGGCACAGGAGTGTCGGACGCAGAACTGTTGCAGTTTATTTCCAGTGGGACGTTATCCTAGCCTTAGATTTCAATTCATAGTTCGCCCGCTATTTGCAATAGTTTCATTCAGTGTTTCAAACTTCACAAACCTAGATTATATTCAGCTTTGTCTTTACGTTCCGCACTGCTATTTGCAGGACTTCGAAGATCACATAGGCTATCTAAAAACTGAACACACTGGCAATATGTTGAAACGGACCTGTTGGTGAACGCATTGGTCCTCTTGTCCATTCTCATGGTGTAGCACATTGGTCTGTCAGCCCCGGGTGTAGTTCTGTCCGCGGTGTGGCACTCGCTTCCGCCAGTCTGTTAATCTCCTCGGTGCTGCTTGCTGCGTTGTTGTCCCAGCTCCACGTCTTTGAGTCCGTTGATGATCTGCTCTCATAAGGTTTTTTGTGAATAATCTTCAAAAACTAACACAACAGTACTAAAAAGAACTGGTCTCCATTCAATGTTTACATAAATCCATGTTAACAAATTTCACCACGCAATAGTTGACCATTAGACCATCCGATTGGTACACATTTCGGGAAATCGCAGTCTGGAAAAAAAAACATAGTTGGTTAATTACCTACTTCGTATTGGTACTTATATAACCTAATTGTTGCATATTGAGACGGAGCTCACTGCGTGCGTTCGTACTTGGACCAATGTTTGACTTTTCTGAAAACCTGCAAATGTTTCTGTTAAGGCATGCCATGAGACGTCGGTTACATTTTGGAACAGACGGCGGTGGGAGCGGCATAAAGGCTATTCAAATATAGCACTGCGGGGGATCTACTCGTGTTATGATCAAGTTATTAATAATTGGATAATTGTTTGAAATCCTAGGCAACCTGCGTGTTGTTTTGTTAAGTCATTCCAAGAGACTTGGTTGAATTTCGGAACAGGTGGCGAGGTGGGTGGGTGATGAAATTATTCCAAATATTACAGCCCGTTGGGGCCTCTATTCATGTTTTAATCAAGGTTTTGGGGGTTACTCCGTGCATTTCTCACAAGGTACCATTCCGGCCGGTCACCGAGGTATGAACATACAAACGATGTTGAGAGAGAAAAAAGAAAATGTTAGTAAAACCGAAATGCCCCATTAATGCGGAAACATGTCAGAGAATGAGAGCAACAAACACTTAGGTGATTCGAAACGTTACCCTATAAGGATGCCGGAGGTGTACGCCTATACTAATTATTAAATGCGTCTGTGGGCCAATAATCTCAGGAATATGCGCTGTAGAAATTACTTAGGAGTGTCGGACGCAATGAAATGTGCAGTTATTAAGTTGGGACGGATCCTACCTTAAGATTTCAGTTCAGAGTTCACCCTATTGCAATAGTGTGTCCGTGTTTCAACTTTCAACCTAGATATATTCAGCTTTGTCTTTACGTTCCAGCACTGCCTATTTTGCCGACTTCCCGAAGACACATAGGCTTCTAATCTGAACCACTGGCCATATGTAAAACGTGACTTGTTGTGAACGCATCGTCCCTTTGTCTCTTCTCATGTTGTGCCACATTGGTCTGTCCAGCCCCGGTGTAGTTTTGACCTCGGAGTGGCACTCGCTCGCCACTTCTGTTAATCTCTCCGGCCTGCTTGCTGCGTTGGTGTGTCCGTTCCTCCACCACGTCTTTGAGGTCTGATGGATCTGGATCTGCTCTCATAAGTTGTGAAATAATTCTGCAAAAACTAACCCACCGTAATGAGAAACTGTCTCTTTTCATGTGTTACTATATTAACCTAATTATGTTTGCTATAAGCCGGAATCTCACTGCGTGCGTTTTCGCTTTGAACACTGTTTTAATTTTGGGAAAACCTGCAAATTGTTTCTGTTAGGGCATCATGAGACTTCGGGTACCATTTTGAATCAACGCGGGGTGGGAGCGCAATAAGTCTTTAATATAGACTGCTGGGGATCTACTCATGTTCTGTGATCAAGTTATTACTAATAGATCATGTTTGAATTCCGAGGCAACCTACGTGTGTTTCTGTTAAGTAATGCCAGAGACGTGGTTGTATTCGTGAAACAGTGGGCGGGGCGGGTGGGGGATGAAATTAGTCAAAGATTACAGCCCGCTGGTGCTCTATCATGTTATAATAAGGTTTGGGGGGGTACTCCGTGCATTTCTCACGGGGGTACCATTCCGGCCGGCTCACCCAAGTTATGAACATACAAACGATGGGTGAGAGAGAAGAAAATAAACAATGTTTAGGAAATCAAAAATGCTCCTGTAATGGGAGGCATGTCAGAGAAATGGAGCAAAAGCAAAAAACACATAGGTGATTCGAAAACGTACCATAGAGATGCACGGAGGGTTGTAACGCTCTCTTATACTAAATATTCATGAGCATTGTTGTTGTGGGCAATAATCTCCGGCCTTAGGAAGTTTCAGACGCAATGAAATGTTGCAGTTATTCGGTGGGACGGATCCTCCCTTAGATTTCAGTTCAGAGTTCGGCCTATTGAAGGAGTGTCAGTGTTTCAAACTTTCAACCTAGATTATATGCAGCTTTGTCGTTACGTTCACTACTGCTATTTGACCAGGACTCCCGGAAGTCCCATAGGTGTCTCAACTGAACACACTGACATATGTAAAACGTGACCTGTTGTGAACGCATCGTCTCTTGGTCCATTTTCAAGGTGTGCCAGTGGCTGGCCAGACCAAGGTGTAGTCTGTCTCGGTGTGTGTCGCACTCGCCCGCCAGTCCGTCACTCGCCCCGGTGCTGCTTGCTGCGTGTTTGTCAGCTCCACTGTCGGTGTGAAATAATCTGCAAAAACTAACAACAGTAAATGTGTTATATAAATCATGGTAAGAATTCCACCACGCTATAGTTTGCACGGCCATTAAGCAGAGAAATTGGGTGAATACCATTTACAATAATTCATGACATCACACCATGACAACACAGGACATTATGTTAGGCTTTGATTTTTTAGTTTTGTTGAATAATTCAACATTTAGCTGAAGTTCTTTTGTCCTTTCGCTCACCACAGTAACTGACGCATTCAGTTTTTATCCACTATTAAATTGCCCCTTAATAAATCATCCTGCAGTGTCCTTTAAGGTATCATTGTTTCACCATATCACACCAGAACTAACTCTGGTCATGAAACATATGGTTCAGACTGTACTGCCCATAACAAGCTTCATACCAAATTTCAACCCGAGTTGGACCGGCATTCCTCAACCTATCTGGAAAAATGGTTCTAACCTTGACCTCAGATGACCTTTGACTTTACCCTCAAAATAATGGGATCATTACATATTAGTGAAACCACATACCAAATATGACTTTATCCATCTAAGCGCACATTTCTCCCCCAAACTGACCCCAGTCCTTCACAAAACAAACTATTCTTTCTTTAAGAAGCGTCACATCCTATCGGACCAGGCATTACTGACTCATCATGTTAACAAGGTTTCCAAACTTTGACCTCTCTGACCTGAGTGGTAATCATTATGAAAAAAAACCCATAACCAATATGAACTTTCATCCCTCCAGTTGGGATCGAGTTATCATCGTTACCGACTGAAATGCCGAAATTTTTCACATTTCCTCATTTCTCCCAAACCGACCCCGGATCTACAACAAAAACAATGTCCTGTACTCCTCATAAAAAAAGCTGCATACCGAATTTCAACTGATCGGACCTGGCCATTCTGGACTTCGACTTGACTTCTCTTGACTTTTATGAGAAACATACAGTATGGCATGGGGTGGCACATTCTCCTCATGTATGATTTAGCATAACCAAGCTAGAGGACTCGAGTCCCGGCTCGAGTCCCTATTTTCCGATGACTCGGACTCGAAGTTCAATGACTCCGACAAAAGGACTCGGGGACTCGGTCCCGATTCCTGGTCTAGTTCTCTGTTTTTTCGAATACAGAACTTAATTTTCCGTTTGTACAAGAAAACCAAACCCCTTGCGAAAATGCTAAGCTTTTCCCCACGGTACTTCCGACTGTCCGAATGCTGAATCACACAGGATTCTCCTCTTTTTTCACACGCTCGCATTTTTTTACGGTTCACATGTAATCATTTTGAGATAGCGAATACATGCGAGCGAAAAGCTGTACATTGTGTCGAAAAAGTTACTAGTACATACTTTCAAATTGTTCAAGTCATACAGGGACGAATATATCCATTTTTCGTAATTAATATAAAAATATATAAAAAATCAATATATCCTACTAACGAACGCTAACATATTATTATGTTTAGATTATACATAACACGACATTACTGCAACTGGGAGTACTCAAATCTTGTCAAATTACGATCTGTTTTGCGATATATAGCCTTCTTTTCAAATAGGCCTATGTTAGGATACTTTCTTACCATGTGCTTTCCATAATTAATATCCCCGCGACCCCTGTAGAGTGTCCCGGGATATTATGGTTTTGGTGGTAGCCACCGCCGCGTCCCCAGGCTCGCCGCCGCCGCCGGAAACTTTAGGCGTTAGCGCATAACTCATTAACGCTTTAATCCGATTGATCCTGAAACTTGGTACCCTGTCCACCCCTGGTGAATCCTCGGATGAGTTCGAAAGTGGGCATCACTGCACTGCTGGGGGCCGCTAATTGCATAATTCACGCGAATTTTTCAAGTTAGTCGGATTTGAACGAAACTTGGTGGGTAGGGCTTATAGTTGAGACCCCAAAAGTGGAGGGTCATTTCAAGGTCATCGAGTTCAAATTTGCAAAATGTTTGCGATTTTCCAACTTTGTCAGATTTGAACGAAACTTGGTTGGTATGGACTATGTTGATCCAAAAAATGTGGAAGTCATTCAAGTCATCGGAGGTCAATTTGTAAATCTTTGCGAGTCTCCAAACTTTGTCAATTCGACGAAACTTGGGTGGATGTTGGCTCATTTGTTAAAAGTCATTTCAAAGCCCTCATGTGTCAAATTTGCATACATCATGTGCCTCGTACCCTCCATGGGCATAAACAAAACTTGGTGTATGAATTTCTTGGTTTCTGACCAAAATGGGGTCTTTATGGGGGGTTAGATACTTGCCTATGATTGCTCACAAGCGGGATGTACCGTGGCGGTTTACCCGCCTACACAGTTATTTGATATCGTAACTGGCCGTTGATAAACTTCACTTTTCCGTTAGTGAATAGCTCATTGGGGAAGTTACCGGCTGAGGTTTAATTCTCTGTGATTTTTTTGAGCGCAATTGCTTTTTTTCCCGGCGAACATTTGCATAACACTTTCTATATTCCTTGATCTATATGCCGATGCGTCCAGCTCTTTTTATTCATGGGCAGTGGTCATGTATGAATGATTCACAGGGAGAGGAGGGATGGTTTACATGATGTAGATTCCATGAAAAGAGAGATCATGTGAAAGAGAGCTTTCATTCTCTATTTGTCTATTTTCACTCTAACTACTGCATGGCAATCACCATCTTACGATTTAATTTTCAATTCATGAGAAAACAGGTTGGAATGGATCTGTCTGTATTCACCCACCATCTACAAAACGACTTCATTGTGTTGCCCCCGGTAGGCTATAGTCCATTAATTGCCCTTTGCATCTTGGCTATCAGCGTAAAATCATTAGACCTCTAATCGATATTTGGCACCTGTCACGAAGTATGACCAGCCCAATCCTCTGCTTCATGTCCTACATTTGTTATTTATAGTAACCGCTGCAATCAAAACACTGCAATTAAGCCATACCGCGGTGTTTTAAGTTATGCCTTAGTTTGTGAAATCTCTAATCCAATTTGTATAAGGACTCGAGACTCGGATTCTGACTTGGAACACGGACTTGGAAGCCAATGACTCTGCCGCTCGGACTCGGATCGGTGAGGCTTAGTTGAGGGGGTGTCCCCACTCAAAATTTTTGCATTCCCGGGGACCGCAGAGGCAATTTTGTACAATATCGCACTCCCAAACACTCACTCACATTCCATAAATACTTTCCATTTTCACATGTCCTCGATGCGATTTGCCGCTCTGATTCTAGTGCTTTTCTCTTCCATGGAATCGAGGTAGAAGATTTAGTAATTTTAGATCTCACTTTTCAGAGGATCGCTCCCCCCCCCCCTTCCCTGGGCCACCTCCCACATTAAGAATTTTTGCATCTCAGTGGCCTTTAGATGCATCTGATTCATTATTACACTCCTAACTTCACTTCCGTTCCGAAATGTTTTTTCCGTTTCACGTACTTGCATGCGACTTGGCTACTCGGGATCTTGATTTTTTTTCAGCCACTTGCACTGCTCCAGGTGCAGCAAGTGGCTCTTCTTTGGGGTTGGTGTATTTCTTACCTGACATCGTACAACCTCGCATACGTGCATTCCTTTGAAGGGCGACAATTTTCGGGGGTCACCGAGAATGGTAACCGTGTCGCACCATTTTTGACGTTTTTCGGCATTTATCACAAACTGGCGTTGCCAGATTTTGTAATATTGGGGGGCACTAGTGGCAGAGACATTCCTGCGTTTTGGGCTGCATCAAAGCTCAAATCTGAGCGTTTTGTGATCAATAATTTTTTGTAATCGGTGGGAAAATTGAACAATTTGTCACCCCTCGGTCTTATCGCGCCCGCCCTTAAACCTTTTAGCCCTAATGTTTAACAGTTTGTGCTCCATACTACTGTTCACCAGTGCGCGGCGGGCGCGGATTTTTTTAATTGGGAGGGGGGGGGTTTCCCCTGTACATCTGTAAAACCGGGATCTCGTAGCCTACGCTTCAGCTAACCATCCAGCTGCTATTTGTATATTTTGATCCCATGCCGATTACAAAATTGAACTAGCCTGATGTTAAATGAGCTGAGGGTCAATTTGCAACTTTTTTACAAGCTTTCCATATTGGTTGTACGCGAATGTAATCCCTACCCTAATCTGTAATCATAAACAACTAGACCGATTGCTTTGCCATACATAAACAGCATCACGGCGGTCGTTGTAAATAAGAGTGTTGATTGAGGAAGAAATACTGTTATTGCGCGCGGGGCTGGCAAAATTTTTGCACATTATCTGGATAATATATGAAAAATTGTTACTACATTCTTCGTTTTACAACAGGAATGAAAAAATTATTCCTTTCGGTGAGTTGGAAAATAATACGAGTTGACTGGGCCTCTGATCGTAAAATAATCCCTTCTGACGATCTGTCAAAATTCCAACTGGATATTCGGAAATCCAACTGCGGTCGCTCTGACCAGTTTTGGGGGTGAACCCCCCCCCCCCCAACCGTTTCGCGACGTCCCTGCCGTTCGCATGGTTAACAGAATGTGTACATACACCATTCTACAAAATGCAGGTCAATGGTAAGATATCATGTGTGGGCTTCGTAATAAACCTAACAAGTGTTTTCTCTTGTGTCCTGCAGTGTTACGATGTCGGACACACAATGATATGAGTATGCATACATTTTTCCCGAAGTAACCGAAATCGTGCACTGTTGGAAAAAAGTCAAAATTTGTAGGTCCTGTTGTGAAAACAGGGGCGGGCTTCCGTATACAAAATTTCGTGGGAATGGTACTGTATTTTCGCGACATGGATTGTATCATACGCGGATTTGAAGTTTCCTTAGACTTTTCAGAGGGATCCCATAGTGAATAAAGTAACTTCAGCCAATAGGACTTCATGATTTACCATTTTGAATGGCTAATTTTTATTGCTTTTTGAGAGACCCTCCCAGCACAGAAAGGGCGATTGTACATTCCTTCGTTTTTTTATATTCGCCCGTTATATTTTTTTTCAGAGGGCGATTCGGGGAACAGGTGGGGCGAATCGCCCGCGCCCCCGCTATTTCCGACCCTGTCCCGGACTGTCGTCAAGGAATAAAGGACTTTTCAATTTGCTTTATCTGCATTTTCTAATCCCCCCCCCCCCGGATTTCAAGTTCCATCCTGAAAATCCCACCCTACAAAATTGTGATCCCCCACAATGGAGACTATCATACACATGATATGACTGGTAGTTAGTCGTACATAACCTATAAGGCCTAACGAATACTCCCGCGTAAAGTAAAAACATTTTTAGCGTTCCGCTTTTTTTCGAAAATGAGGAGGCGGCGGCACCTATTTTTTTGGCGACGGACCATTGCCATCCAAGTTTTATATACCATATGGTTCGCACATGTCCGTTCTCAGAGAGGCGGCTTTTATTTTTTTTATTTTTTGTTTCTACAGGGTCTACTACCCTAAACATTGCTTCACATTGTTCCTTTTCAAGACAAACGATTTCAAATATTCCTTTCAAAAAGAATATGGCCTGGATGAAAAAAAAAAAAAGATCCTTCAAAAAGGAGCGAGAGGGACGCTACGCATTGAATGCATTCTTACATTCTGGAAACCTTACCCGAAAATCTCTGAGCAATAGTCAGGACGTTCGTTGCTGAAAAGTTTGCTCATAGCCAGAATGAATGAATCAGTCTGCTTGCAAATTGAATTCCGCAGTAGCTCAGCAGGCATCCGTGCTTGCTTTCCCTCGCAGGGTTCGCCTTGTTTTTCGTAACCAGTCCGACTGTTCAAATTGCACATGCCCATCAAGTCCTGGCCGGTTCGTTTCACAGTCCGCTTATAAACATGACCTCGTTGCTGTACGTCTTAATCGGTCATGCGAAAAATTACAATTACACGGACCCATGTTTCTTCCCATTGATCGACCAATCGATGAATGATTTATTTTGTTGTAACACATTAACATGTGAAAAGAAGTGCCGTGCCCATTAGTTTTTGAAATCGTGTCACGGCATAGTCTCCCCCTCCCCCACCCCCCCTCGACGGCGCCGGCCGGTCTCAGGCCTGACCTAACTTTGTCCTTGCTACTGAAAGAGTTTCGCTAGGGCTTTCATAGAGAAGGCTCCTGTGTGATTCGCCGTCCTGGTCTAGCCAGCCGCCGCCAGTCGATATGCCGTCCCGGCACGACAATTCCATGCGTGAATTAGTTTTCTCGGATACAGACCACGTTTTCTACTAAGCCAGTTGGGAGACGGCCGTGACTACATTGCTCTGAACAAAACCAAATCGCAATTCAGGGACATCCACATTAAAAGTTTTTGAGAAGCAATAACCCATGGCGCAAGACCGTGATACGTGGCGGAGGTCGATCACTGAGCATGTCGGATAGACTATACTCCACCTCCTATCCTATACTGCTTACTACTAAAACAAATGATAGTGGCTTATAGTCTAGCCAGCTAACAATCAGTCTTCGCGCATCCACTAACTCCCGAATGTAGTAGTACAGGGCATAGCCGGGGCGGTTTATCCATGGATTAATTTACGCGAAAAGCCTGTACTTCACTTGACCTTGGCCAGAAGGAAAAAGAGTGCCCCAACAGACAGTCAAGTCACGGTGTCCCTTTTTTGTAACCCCCCGACGATCGAGCCCAGAAACACACCCACGACTATCCCCCGGTATTGCTGGTCTGTTCCTTGCTGAACTGAAGCAGAAACACCATCAGAATAACCTTCTGACGATCTGAATTATTGCTATTTATAACTTCTGGATTAAAACAACCTGATGCCATTCTTCTGGAAAGATGGCCTAAGGATAGTAGGTTTTTTTCAACCCTTGAAGATTCTACTGCTCTCTGGACGGCTCTTCTACAAATTGTCTGCTTTTAGCGTGACTAAATGGGCGCGTCAACGGCCAAACCAAATAACTGAAAACCTACTTGGGGCAGTATTACACACAATGAAGCTAAGTTCTTCTACAAATTACCAACCTGGCCTATTATCCGAATAAGCTAAAGTTGTCAATCGAACTGTCGAAGTTGCACTAGACAGTAGGCGTCCACTTCTGTGCGAAACATCCATCCGACATCAATTTCAGAATAGGTTGTTGCGAACTCCAAGGTAAGAAATGCCTGAGAAAATGCCGACACTTGTTTGTTGCCAAAACCGCGCAAAAACATCACCCTAATCCAAGGGCTGCAGTAGTAGAATGGTCGCAAAACTTGTGCTTTTCTTTCACTGCTTTTTCATGGACGCTGATGTCGCTGATCGCTGACCAATGGTTCTACCCTTTGGTGTCAATGTTAACTGACCAAATCCGATTAGTCGCATCCGAGCAACTGACGACCACAATTTGCAAAGTCGATTTAATCCCGTCATCGTGCCTAGCTGTCGTATGGTTACAGCCAGGGTTAGGTAAAATGTAGTTTGGGGTTCAGTTTTTTAGGGTCACCGTACTCAATGGAGCACTGCTCAGAAGGCCGCTGCATTGACCTTTGTTAACCAAAAGATACAACTTGTCCTTACCATCGGGTTGAACAAATCAACTCCTTCAGGTCGCCATTGAAGATTCAATGATTTTCCGTAGCCGCAGCCAACAGTCAGTTCACGGTTGCAGATTGCGCATTGCTCGACACTACTCCGGGCCTTGCAATGAGGGGCCCGGGCACATTTTTCCCCATTAGCGTATCAGTATAACACTCTCCGAAAGTTTGGAAGATTCGTTCAGCTAGGTTTTTCGTGTGGCAGTTTATACTGCGCCTCGGATTGTCATGGAACGGGCTGGGGGGGGTGTCTATATAGTTACTGTACGTTATAACCGTTCTAGATCATTAATGCTATACTCTGGACGGTTTTAATCGTGATGCATATAAACAACATATCGTCCATTCGGTCTCCTTCTTCAGTTTTTAGCAGAATCTTTCTTTAGGAATAATGGTTTGAACCTAAATGGGCTATTAGAACATTTCCTGGGCCGATTGTCACTGAAGTTTGCTTGTTTTACCCCCTGGAGGAGGAGTGCGGGCACTGTGTCATTCAATCATTTAAAATTTCGACAACCCGGATAGGACAATTTTCGTTGTGACTTCATATAAATGGTACCAACTAGTGATATAAAAGGAGCTCCAACAATGAATAATCAAAGGGAACTCAAACGCCCTATTCTAAACACTATACGCCTGTCGATATTTTATTGGGAGGGGGGGGGTGAATTAGAAATACACTTGGAACTTGAACTCGAGTCTGGGATTTTCCGTCGGAGTGAACATGCTTATAAGTGTTTTGAGTTGTGGTTGCCGATAAGAATGGATTCCCATATTTTTTCTTCCCTCATACCATTCCCCCTACCATTAGTCCATGTAACCTATGTTATACTTCTACGAGCCAATAAAGCGAAAACTTGAAAGAAAAAACTACAATTACAATTTTCAGTATTTGGCATAGGCCCTATGGACACAATCGTACCTGCACGAAATCGTTATTGACGGTCCCACCAGCATAGTTTTCAATTGCCTTTCCAGTCAATAGCTCCACCAGACACTAAGTTTGGGGCAGTCAGTGTGAAACTTTTTTAACCGGCCGTCCTATGCCCTCATGCAGCTTCTGTTGTATCTCATACCCCACATTTCTTTAGAGGCACTCCGCCATATCTATCATTGAATAATGATCCAATCCCGAAACTTTTGCAAATTTGGGGGCGCTATCGCAACTGAAAATCGCAATAACTGCCAGAGTTCGTTCGTACGCATGGCAACCCCCCCCATCATCGAGTATGTTGATATAACTAGTTCGTAATGAACAGTTTCGGAACCAGAATTTATAGTCTTCATTGTGGGTTGGTCAATGGCTAGTATCTGGTGATTATATATATGACCTATAGTTCTTTTTAACGTAGAAGGACCTATCCGCTGTGTCTTCAACAAAACTACCCATCATTGCTGGGTTGGAGAGAAGGTGCCAATATGAAACAGTGGCATGCATGTCATGACAGCTCCTTTGTTTATGAGCATCTTGTTAAGATTAAGTTATTATTAAGGAATCAAGTGTGGCATGATTCTATTCCATGCTACAAGAGTAGGTGAGTTATTGCTGTTGTTCAGAGTGACAATTAGTTATGACTTAGTATGACAAATGGTTATGACTTGACCATTTTAACTGCATTCATAATTTAATTCCCACCGAAGTTTTTTTTTTTTTTCATCCTCATTTATTGTAACGAGTCAAATGCAAAATAGCCAGGTATGACAATAACATAGTGCTTACCCACCACCAGATGAACATATAGCAATAATAGTTTAAAAATGTAGAAACCTAATTTCCCAAATCCGGATGCATATTGAAAAAACAAACGTCCTTATGCAGCGTACCTGATTTTATATTGCTTAGGCGATTTTTTTTTTTTCATAAATTTTTGCTTCTACGTAGACATAAACAAAATTTCATTTGCATGAAAAAAGGCAGACCTCCAGGACTTTGTCCCAAGCTCAGTAAGATGTAATATTTACACTGAGTATGAAAAAGTTAATAAGGTTATATGCAATTTGGATCTTTCCAAAGAAAATGTCCTTTTATGGAGATGGAAATTGTCGCCCAAAAATCGTTAATCACAGTTAAGAAGAAATAGAATTAACGTACCAGGACCAAACAGATGTTCCATAGTCCCAGGATTCAACATGGCAAAATGTACACTAGGATATCTGTCTTCCTCATCATAATATCGATTGTGCCGGATAACGGTGCAAAAATCTAATGGAAAGAACCACTTTCCTGTCCAGGAGCGTGTTGAAAGAGTTTTTTACCAAAAATAATTTTCCCAATCGAAGCTGTGTAAGCTAACTGCATATTCCACGTGAGCACGCTTTAGGAATACAAATAGCGATCAGTAATGGGATACAAAGGATATTTAATAGGCCATTAATAGACTTTGCAGGTGGATCTTTTCGCTATCATCGACGCTTCCAAGTTTTTTTCCCAATCATTTGGATCGGGCTGCTACCAACCATACCCTTAGTGAAGGGAAGGTTTATACTATTATAATTCTCACGAAAAATATCATAAGACATAGGGGTCCCATTGGAAAGAACGGTCTTTAACATAAACAACACCTGCTTCATGAAGTTTCTTATCATACACATGTGTCTAATTTTAATGTGAGAGTTATTCCAAATCACTGATTACCAACATCATCATTAGGAGTGCTAAAAGTAGCGGTACTCCCATCTAACGCAGACTACTTTTATGACTAGTTTTAATTGTCAAATATCGTTTTTTATGTGTTGACATGAAAACATAATTCTTTCCCCAAACTGGGAGAGTAGTGGTTAAAAAACAGCTTCCAGTACCCCCTGTTGTTCTCTAATCAATACCTCCAATCCAAGTTTTTTTTATTGCATACGCGAAACTATGAATATGATACGCTCCCCGCCATTGTTGCTGGCATTATACAAGTACGTTATCCACCGAAGTTTGGCCCCTCCCACTCTTCAATTTTGGCTACAGGCCTGCCTCTTCACGCGAATGCCTTTTTGGACGTCTGGAGGGCAATTCGTTTGCTTACTACAGAGAATATGTCGCTTGATACTTGGCAGTGGGATTTCTTTCCTGCTGAACATGTTTGGTGGTGAGAGGATGCCCTTACCCTGAAGGGAAGGCATCTCTCAACCTAGCTGACACAGGTTCCATTTTGTAAATACCATATTTTATAAGTTCAGTTCGAAAAACAAACTAACTTATATCAGATTTGCTGTAATTTTCTTAGGTTGTTTAAAAAACAACCGAATAAAATTTTGGGTTTTCTTTACACGGTAAGTAATATTACGCGCTGTTACGCTGCGTCAGCCAGAAACTCATTGGATTAAAAAACAGATCTAAATCCTATTTGTTGTGATTTTCTACATGTAATGGAAGACACCTAAAAAAAAACATTTTGTTACTGGTGCGCCACACTGGAAAGTTTATTCAGCCTTTAGGTGACTCCACACCAAAGATCTATTTAGTGTAATGCATAGACTGTATGTAGGCTTGCAACTTGGCCACTTATTTGACTGACCTGCCAGCCTAAATATTCAGTGTGTGACCTACACCCTAAATCACCAGGAATCCTGTTTTCCACAAGGCCAGTGTCAACATTATGTAACAACATTATGGCCAGTACAATTAATGCAGTACAAGCCTACCATTCTTTACTCACACTTCATATGCTAACTACACAATGACAATATATAGCCCTAAGTTAGGCTAGATTAAGCACATTAACTTTTCGTTGAAAAAAAAACCCTCGGATTAAAAAAAAGGAACCCGGCATTTTAACTAGATTGAGCTCCAAATAGCCTAGTAATTTTATTACTTTTTATTTTTTTTATACTTACAATTTTATACTCGTTCCCTATCCAATACAGGCACTCTTTTAGAGCGCAAACTTGATCTACCACCTAATTAATGGGGTGTTTTCTAGTTGCTGTAGCCCAGGAAGGAGCTTATAGCTATGTATGCTCTAGATGCACAATGGGCCACGGTACATACATGCCATATTACTAGTGAAAACAAAACAAAATACGCGTGGCCTTTCACTCCATGCCCCTGCATTGCTCGCCACAAATAGACTATAATTTCTCAAACTGAATCTGAACAATAAATCCTGGATAATAGTGTCTCAGCTGTCCCAGTCACTAGCACTGTACAATATATGTTTTACACTCATTTATCTGTGGATCTGTGCCTGTGTCAGAGGTTAAACCCATATACCACAGCCTTTCCCTCTCAAACCACTCCCCTGTGAGGGGTTACATCATCTTGGTCCCGGGTAATTCATACCTGTACAGGAAGGTCTTGCACTGACCTACTAGTTTCTAGGCTCCTCCACCTCGGGTACAGATTTATGGCTCAGTCCTGATGGTGGAAAGCAAGGCGGCCTGAGTTCAGTGTTTGGGAAGTATACTACTGTAGGCTTGGGCCATAAAACTGTCGGACTGTGCCACTAGGGGATTCTTCCATTTTTTTTTAGAGAGAGCAACCCCAATGTATTTGTCTAAGTTCCTCACATACTCAGTTTCTTCTTCCCCTCTTTTCTTTCTTTCTTCCCCCCCCCCCCAGTGAAAAATATTTTGGTATCTGGTCGCAAGGACCGTTTGAACATTATTGGAAACTTAGCCAGTCATTAACGAGACAGGATTAATAACAAGGGCCCTAGACATCGACCCCTTTGTGTACTCAGCATCTAAACTTGAGCTGTTTCAAGTTCCGGATTTTCCCGTTAACTGTTTTCTATTGAATAGGTAGCTTTCGCAACCAAGACAATCTTACTCTCTCGAGATACGTAGCATGAGATCTGGTGGAGTAAATATTGTGGTCAATGCATCGAAAGCTTTAGATAAATCAGGAATATACCTATTGATTCTGTTTTATTATTTGATGCTTAAAAGCGGTCTGTAACTCCGCCGAGTGCCATTTCAGTAGAATGGCCGGTAATGGGCCGATAATCACTTAACAGGTATTAGTAGCAAGAAATTTATTCAGACGATTAAACACAAGTTCTGTGTACGGCAAGCACAGCACCGTAACTCGCGCTACATCAAGGCGACATGACTCTATCTAAACCTATTAAGATTTGCAGACGTCCTTTTAAAATGATGCTCAAAATTATATGCGTCGCCTTGATAATTTTTCTAGCGTGTAATCTCTTTTTTTCATGAGTAATATCTCTGTGAAAGTGTCCAGGCGCGGTTTTACGGGGAGCTACGGGGCTCCAGCTGCCGAAATTTTCCTGAGCCTCTCCTCCCCACTATTATTGTCCATGGTCTGTATGATGTGAACATGATTTATGCGATACAGACAAATACTTCAATACCTTTTCGCAGTTGGTAAAGCCCCCTTCTGATTTCTAAATTGTCTTGTACGACCATGGCGTCAATTCATATGGACCGGCGGAAGGGGGGGGGGGGGGGGCTACCGGGCAGACTGCATACACTACAAAGCGGAGCGGCACCATTGGTTGGCGCGTATCGTACGGAGGAAATTTTGGCTTGTTATACCTCCCATATCGCCGGAAGTGGCACTTGCCGTGCCTAATTGCAAACATCTGAATGTGCAATTTTAGTGAAAAGGAACATGTTGAAGAGTTGCCACGCATCTACAATCTCTTTATGTTTTTGAAGAAAACGTCCAGCAATTGACTAATAAACCAATCAATACCAAGAACCCACTGGAGGTTTACAATTTGGGTACCTTGGAACAGATCCTTGAGGTAATTTTGAATGAATGGGTAACTCAGATTGCAGGAAACGGTACTTCGGTACACGGCAGTTGAATCTCACGCGTACGAGGATTCATTTTCAGTGGGCGGCGCTGGGGCTGGAATAGTTTATAGGTTCTTTCTTGACCTATTTTAGGGAGCTGATGCATTGGTGCGGCCATCAAATGGTATTTTGTAGAGGCCTCAGTGTTTGGAATGGTGGCTTGTCATACTATTCCATTAAAATTACCCAAATCTAAGAAAAGTCGCCTAAATTTCATTGAAATTCATGTAGGGTGAACATTTCAGTTGTGCTTCAGTCTGCCCGTATTTCTCCATTTTTCTCGCCCGACTATGTCACTGCACTAACTCGAGTTCTCGAGTCGATCTCAACTTGATTATGCACTGACTCGAATGCCTGTGATGATCGGTTTACCCTAACGTGGTTTCCTATGCCACCTGACTCTACTGTCCTACTATATTGGGCAGGAACTTGACCCGAGTCCCAGGAAATATTTACTTTTTACCCTTCTTGAATAAGATACTCCAAGGTTCCGGTTGTGTTAAAAGTTTACAGCATAGCGAGAATATCCGGTGTACCAGTTAGGGCGAAAGTGTAAAGTCTGTGTAATGCCACAACTAGACGAGAAACTCGTTGGGGTCAAGCACATCGTCCACACGATTTTATAAAGTCTTCATACAACCATGGCGTCAGCGCCGTCAACAGAAAATGGACTTCAAATAGAGCAAAGCTGTTAATGTTACTTCCGACTATATGACGCTTACGCGATATATTATGAAAGGCGCGGATTTGATGAAGGCTCAGAAGGAATTTGTTTAGAGGGGGTAGTAGAACATAGTGGGCCGTAGGACGGAATTTGAGTGGGGGTTTTGCGGCTGAGTTTGAGACGGATCTGGGGGGGGGGGAGGGGATCCGTGGAAGGGGGTTTCCTCCTACCCCTTGCAAAATGTTTGCATTTTCCGGTGGCCATAGAAGCAATTTGGTTCGTTATAGCACTCCAAAAACACTCACTTCATTCCAGAAATAATTTCGCATTTCCACATGTCCTTATAGATTCGACTTGTTGCTCTGAAATCTTGTTCCTTTCTGCCAAATCGAATCGATGCAGTAAGACTTAATAAGTCTAAATCTCACTTTTCAGAGGACCGCCGAATCCCCGTCCTCCCACTTTGGTAAATGTTTGCATTTCAGGTGGCCGTAGATGCAGTCTGATGCATAGTGAAACTCCTAAACCTCACTTGTTTCATAAATAATTTTGTATTTTCACGTCCTTATGTGACTTGCTACTCAGAATCTCTTGATTTTTTCTGCCAAATTGTACTGAGCTCCATGGGCGGTAAGTAGGCTCTTCTATGGGAGTTGGTGTAATTCTTACCTAACAGCGGACTGCCAACATAGGCATACGGACCATTCCTATATTTTAGGGGCCGACAAACTCTGCCCGAATATTTGAGGTGGGTCACCAAAGACTGGTACCGCGCGAAAAATTTGCTGTTTTTCGGGCATTTTATCATAAATTTGGCCAGTCAGCAGAAGATTCGACCATGTTTTTTGTTTTACTTTTGCCTTTTCGCTGCTCAAATTGTTCACGAATTTTTGCAGTCATTTTTGCACCGAATTTATCATATCAGAAGAATGTGTACGGTAGTCCTTCTCCCCCGCCCCCCTCCCTCGTGTCGTAAAATACCATGTGCGTCAACAGTTGGGGGAAACGGGGGGTGGGACATGCTCCCACCACTTTCCAAAGTGGGGTATCTATCGTTTGTCCCCCCCCCCCACTTTTCCGGACCGTAATAAAATTAATAGGCACAAACCTGCCGATTTTGTACACTCTAACGGATTCAATTTCTGTCTAACCAAACAATAATCGCGTTGGAAATTTCTCAAGTCCACTAATTCAGGTGCGGACCCCAGGTGAAGATCTGGACCGACTAGGGCCGAAGTGGACGGATTACCCATGCTTCATACCGAGTTCTCTAATTTTTTCAAGTGTTTCGCGCGCAATGGCGTTTTTCCTCCAGCGTTGTAGGTTTAAATAGGGCATGTAATTCTTCGAATCATTTAGTTCACTCGATTAATTTCAGAAGCCTTAGGGGCAGGCTGCCCCCCCCCCATTTTTCTGAGATGAAAAATTCGGGCGAAAATTCGTGGGAATTTGGGAAGGAAAAAAGCAAAGTGAAAAAATGCCTGAATTTTTGGCAGTCTTTTTTGATAAAATGCCCGGAAAAACATGCAATTTTTTTCGCGCGCTTCGCGCGCGCGCCGGTAGTTTTCCAATGACCTCCTTGTGAAATTCTGGTACACATTTTCTGCTCCCAAATTGAAGTGGTCCCGTACGCCTATGGCTTTTCCCTTCGATCCCACCAGAGACCGTTGGGTATACCCTGGATCCGCACTCAAACAAACCGAGTAGAAAAGGTAATAAAAAATACATTGTGTGAAACTCGGTAAACCATCTTAGTATGCACAATGACAACTTTTTTGTCTATCTTTCACTCAAATCACACATGTATATGGGTTGCTACTGAGCCTGGCAAGTGCCACTTCCGTCGATCTGGAGGGTTATGAAAATCTGAAATTTCTTCAAACGCTCCGCGCCAACCGATGGTGGCGCTCCCCTAGATGTCGTTTGCATACGATGTGTCCCCCCACTTTTCGAAATCTCCGACGCCCCTGAAAATAACTTGGCATTCTCACATGTCCTTTAAATGCAATTTGTTGCTCTGAAAACTTGGAGTTTTTGTCTGTCAAATGTGCTGAGCACTGGCAGTGAGTGCCCTCGTGTAGCTGGGTCAAATCTCACTTTTCAGGGACCGTCAAGATACTCCAGTCAGTTCATACTAGATGACCCAGGTCATAGAGGGGCACTGAGCAGGCACGCGGTGGCGGGTTGGGAAGTGGAAACTCAATAAACTAGCCATCGAAGATTCGGCCAGTTAACGCCGAAATTTCGTGCGAAGACTGGATTCAAAATTCAGGTGAAGATAAGTTATATCCAAAGAATTGCCTGAACTTTTCGATGGAATGTCCAAAAGTGTGAATTATACTCCAGTTGGCCAAAAAAAAAAATAGTTCTGTCCCTAATTAAAAGCAAAACTGTCCCTCCCGTGCTCCTGGTGGTCCGCAAAGAAGATAAAAATGGGGGCCGTAATCTTTGAGTAAAAACTGAGGCCTAAGTGAAATGTCAGGGAGGGGCCAGTGCAATGTCCATCGTTGGTCAACTGGATCCTGCAAAACCTCGCGCTTCGCGCGAACGTAGTGGTGGTTGCCATTGCCCATTACCATTACTCCTTTTGTGACCGTAACTTCACTTGCATCGTATTTCAGGATGTTACAGCACCCAACGCAAAACCTTGAAATTGATTCCTAAGACGATAAATTTTGGAGAACCTTTCCTGGAATGAGAATTTGTTATCAATTTTAATGAAGCTGCTTACTGCCCCTTTGAGTAAAAACTGCGGATACGGATATGTCGAGAGGGGGTAGTGACATGTCCATAGTTGGTCAACTGGATCCTGCAAAACCTCGCGCTTCGCGCGAACGTAGTGGTGGTTGCCATTGCCCATTACCATTACTCCTTTTGTGACCGTAACCTCACTTGCATCGTATTTCAGGATGTTACAGCACCAACGCAGAACCTTGAAATTGATTCCTAAGACGATAAGTTTTCTGGAGAACCTTTCCTGGAATGAGAATTTGTTATCAATTTTAATGAAGCTGCTTACTGCCCCATAAGGCCATGGGCAGTTGCCGGTTCCTGCAATTACGGGGTTCTGTCAAACGAAAAAATTCTTGTGCGCTACGCGCCAACCTGTGGTGGCGCTCCGATTAGATAGTATTCATCTCATCCGTCCCCCCCCCCCAGCCGCCCAACACAAATCGCCTCGCCGCCTTGCTTGGGGTCCAATTGCAGATTTTTACCAAGCTACTCCCGCATTGGTTGTACGTGAATCTAATTTCTACCCTAATCACTAATCATAACAATTAATAGACAATTGATTGCTCTACATTACCGACAGCCAATCACGGCGGGTGGTCGTTATAAATCTGTGTGTTAATAGACGAAAAAAAGTATTATTATTGCGAAATTTGTGCCTTAAAAATAAAAAAGGGTTTTTGAGGAGTGGGGGGGGGGGGGGCTGAATGGTACCTCTGCCCCCACATTTATCTCTGGGGGACAGCACCCCGATTCCTATACGCCTTGGGTCGAAACCGCGCCTGATGAATTGGGTTAGGGAACAGAAAGAACACGGACGGTACGTAATTGGTGGAATAAGGAAAACTTATTCTCTAGAATTCGGACTTTGACTAATGACTGGCCAAACTTTTGAGCAGTTTACATACGTCAAGCATTAAATGATGAATGCAGGACATACTAATCTGTAGGCTCTGCAGTTGTCCGGACCGCTGGAATGACGCGCTTAATTGATTCGGCGCATCGCAAATTGTTAAGTTGCGGTATAACTCTATCTCTTCAATTCCGCGGAGTGATTATAAAAGTGATGGGGCTAATCATTGATACGGCCCCCACTATCTAAGCGGAGCGCCACAAGGGGTTGGCGCGGAGCGAACCTGAAAAGTTTTGTCTGACAGACCCCCTCAGATCGCAGGAAAGCCTCTTCCGTGGGTTTTGAGAGTACCAAACACTCCTTTAAAATTGAGAGTTACGTTCCAGAAATGTTTAATTTCAGAACAAAAATTCATAAAAACGAATTGCTCCCTGTTCTCCGGGGTTAAATCAATGCCTGAATCTATAGAAACAGGAATTTCCAAGTTGGGAACTGATATTTGCTCACAGGACTTGTAAGTTAAGTAAGAATACTACAGAGTTAGGGATGTCTGCGAAAAAAAAAGAAAACGGGAATGGATAGCGGCCAGGCGACAGAACGGTATAGGCATGAGTGCCAAGAAAGAGGTGACAGAGGCCAGAGGTCGTGCTAAACCATGGTATCTAAATCTGGTACCATATTTTCACCAGGCATATTTAAATGTCGAGCCAGTCTAATGAACCTGTTACTTACTGTTACACTATCGAGAACAAAAAAGAGGGGAATCGCCCGGTTCTACCAGTGTTTGCGCTGGCGGATCCCTATCATTTTTTTTTTTATTGCGGGTGCGATGCCTTCGAAGGGGGTCCTGATCGCGATTTTAAATGTTTAGTTTGACGTCAAAAACAAAGCATACCAGTAATTGTGAACAGTATGTAAAAAGTAGAAAGCGGCCCAAACCTCCAAATTATCTTTAACTTTGCCCTGGACTAGAGGCGGCAATGTGCTCCAGTCCCTTGCCCATCTCGCACACGTCTTCCCGCCTACCTACAATCACAGTTACTCTTGCAGCAACATCTAATGGTACTGACATTTATTCCATCTCGAATGATCCAAAGCAATTGGGTGGAATTTATAATACTGACGACCCAGGGGAACAAGGGAGGGGGGATTAGAATCCGTGGTCCTCTTATCAAGGGGTAGGCTGGAATTAACCTAGAAGGGCCCGTGTCATACAGCCCGTTTCTTTTTATTTCCTTATATTTTAATTTGAGGGCCAAGATGGGGTTGGGGGGGGTGGGGGTAGGCACCGATCCCGCGTACACCAAGTTACCAACTTAGTCACACTCCCACCCAGTGACTAATTCAGGCTGCAAAGACCGATTTTTGACACACATTCCCCCAAATGAAGAAAAATGACGGAAATTGACAGCCATCTAGCTAGCTCTGATACTTCTTTCAAATACCTGGTAACGGTCGCTACGCTACGTTGCGAACTACGTGCACGTCACGTGTACGTGGCGGGAACAACGGGTACACGGTATGCTGCCAATTCGCGGGTAGGGGTACCAGGTAGAGTGACGGTTAACCGTACGTTGTTCCTCCATGTGAACAGTTCAGTCGTTTAAACCGCGCGGTGGTAGTATGCAATCTACTGGTAAATCCCATTCCAGAGTTGGTTAAAAAGAATGCGGCATAAAGTGTAAATGGAAACGCAACAACGGCATACCGCATTGTGCGTTATGAACGGATGAATCTTTGCCCCCAATTTTTTGGGCACCTTAATGGTTAGGTTTCATAATATTTTCTTCCAGTTTTAAGGCCGAAGGCCGCTCATTTCCGCATTCAGGCGGCCTAAATGCCCATGCAAGAAAGTCTCCCGTCCCTGAATTCGAGTTGTCGGTATATGTTATTAGTTAATCAAATTAGAACGTGAGTAAAACTGTTCAATCAGTAGCACGGATGTAGTCGCGGTCTTGAATTATTCTCCCCGAATACTGGTCTCGGTCCCGACGGTCCCGACGGAGACCGCCATACCTATACAGTATTAACTCACATGTGGGGCTTTGGTCTAGCCTCGAGCTATCCGGTCTCGACTACAGCCCTGGGGGGGTGGGGCTATAACTAAAGGTAAACCGTTCGAAGATAATGCCATCCCCCCAGTCTAAAATCATATGTTGTTTTCGAGGTGAGTCAGTTTACTGATTCAGTTTTTTTTGAAAGTTTTGACGAAAACATAGGCTATATTCTTCAGGGAACGGTACAAAACTCATGCCCATACTTGGCATGGCAGTCAAGGAAAACAGAACGTGGCCAGGGCGGATCCAGGATTTTCCGTTAAGTGGGGCGCCAAAAAAATAATAACATATATATTGGGGAGAAGAAGGAGGCAGGAGGCCTCGAACCCCCAGAACCGCTGGTGGAGGGGGTGCGCTGAATTCCCCTGGATACTGACGGTTAATTTGCTTGAACGCACGTAATCCTGATCAGTGGCGTAGCCCGAGATTTTTTAGTAGGGGTCCATGAGAGTACCGAGGTCTGGGAGTGCGTGGGCAAGACATAGAGATTATCATTTTGACCATCCAAGCGGATCGCCACCAGAGGGTGGCGCGGAGCGTAACAGAAAATTTCTGGTCGGAGAGACCTCTCCATATGGCCGGAACCGGCATTTCTCGTGTCTTTTTGTGTTGAAAAAGCATAAACCAATCAAATTCTGAAAATGATTGTTCATGGATTTTGAGGAACACCGGGTGGTCCACTAAGACTATCTCCTGTATTTTAACACAAACTTCAACGTTAGTATACTACAATTTTGCAAGTGATCCGCACATTTTGGTGCCGTGATGGACAAAGTCATCACAAAGATTTCCACTTCGTGTATGGAATTTGACTCTTTCATAATCGCAATCGTGATGAGTTGAAATGAACAATTGTTTTGGATGAATTGGAAGGTCTCTGAGGATCACGAGAGGCTTACCACTTGCACACAACGAACACAGCATCATTTGCCCAGATCAATGCTAAATTGACGTGTCCGATTTTTCTGGGGGTAGGGGTACCAGAATATTAATTGTTTTGGTGTTCGGTGAAAATGGTCATTTTGAGAAGATTGTGAGAAGTATTTCTCGCGCAACATCGATTAGCCTCAGAATCTGCCCCCGAACGCCTATCACGCCCTGAAACTTTTCCTACTGAGTGGACAGGAATCCTGTGATGTAGAATGAGGGCAATTTCTTGGAAAATATGAAACAGTTATAATTTGTCAATTTTGGGTATGTTATAAATACACAACACGATCCCACCCAAACATACAATGTACGGTTGCCTCTCAATCCCCATGGTAAGTCAAATTGAGTGTGCACCAGTATAGCACAAGACCATGCAGCATGGATCTTAGATTTCTTCCAATAGGGGTGGGTGATTTTCTGATGTGAATCGAGTACAGACCGACCAATCCTAGTGCGCGCATGCACCGTAAATCCTATGAGAACATGGCAAGATAAACCGTAAATCAATTAGTCGTCTTCACACAGTAGCTATCTCGACCGCAGGAAATCCTCGTGGGATATTTACCCACGCGTGACAACCCAAACAATGTAGCAAAATCAGGGCGTCGATCCGTTTTGAAAAGGGGGGACACATCGTGCAAATTACCATCTAAACTGAGCGCCACCATCGGTGGCGCGAAGCGCCCTAAGAAAATTCAAATTCTCATAATACCCTCCAGATCGACAGAAATGGCACATGCCAGGCTCAATAACACACATCTACATGTGTGGTTAGTAACTGACACACCAAAAAGTGGACATTCGTGCATACAAGATGATCTACAGAATCACACATTTATTATTTTTTAACTTTTCTATCTACTCTGGCTTGTTTGCGTTTTTTTTTTACCTTTCTACTCTTGCTTTGTTTTTGCGGGAATCCAGATCCTACCGAACATTTTTCTGGTGGGTCGAAGGGAAGAGCCATAAGCGTACGGGACCATTCAATTTTGGGAGCAGAAAATTTTGACCCGAACTTTTACAGTCGTCATCGGGAACTGCCGTCGCACGCGAGCGCGCGAAAAGTTGTTACATGATATCCGGTGCATTTTAATCGAAAAGTCTGCCAAAAATTAACACATTTTTCACCTTTCTTTTTTTTCCTTCCCAAATTTTCCTCCACGAACAAAATGATTCGAATCATAACATCGCATATTTAGTCCTTACACGCCTGGTTAAAACGACACGTGGCAAACAAATTATGCATTTTTTGGCTATTCTGATTAAAATTCGAGAATTCGGTTATGAAACATGGGTAATACTTTTAATTCGGCCCTAGTCGGGTCCGAATCTTCACCTGGGGTGGTCCGCACCCTGAATTAGGGACTTAAGACAATTCCAACGCGAGATTTTTTTGGGGTTCAGAACAAAAATTGAATCATTTATACAACCTCGGGCATGTGCCTATTATTTTTTTTTATGACGGTCCGGAAAAGTGGGGGCCAAACGCTATGAGACCGCCCCCCCACTTTTGAAAGGGACCTATGTCCCCCCGTCCCCCCCTTGTTGACGCCATGGCTAAAATCGCTGACCGGAATGTTTCTTCATCATCAAGAGATGTTTGTTTCCGCCGTACAACATTCAAGCGCTTTGCCGCTCTGACGGGGGGGAATCCCACAATATCGTCGCAAATCAATACTGCCCTGGACAGCGCACTCGGTCCGTAAGCTTTTGAGGAGCTAAAATACCTAACAAAACACCCCCTCCGCTCGTGGTGCTTCTTGCCTTCGATCTGACTGTGGGACAGATGGAAGATGGGGTTTGTGTCACTTTAACATCACGGCTCAGCCTGGCAAAAAAAAAAATTCCTCTCGAGATTTTTCAGGGGGGCGCGTGCCGGGTGCGCCCTCCGGGATCCGCGCATGGTGCGCTAAGCGCGCGCACAAAAAGGCGGACCATAGCGAAATTCTAGCGGTTCAGAGGACGTACTGACAGTGAATTGTAAATGAACTTCTCCTGGGCTCAGCATCATCGAACGAAGCAGTGGCGTAGGAACTTATTTTTGTAGAAAGTTTGTAGACGGACAATGGAGGGGAGGGGTCCTGCATGTTTTTTGTTGTTGTCAGATAGGTCTAGAGGCACAGTTGGGTGTTAATATAGACACTTATACAACCTTTCCATTTGGGGGGAAAAATCACATTTTCACGATTACGACTTGGTGGTCACATTTTTTTGTTACCAAAACTGTGGAGAAAACCAAGGGCCTTGAGGTGGGTTCTAATCACACTTTGGCTAATATGCTAACATCTTATTAAACAGGTGTTTCCGGTGGAAATAGTGACATGATAGGGACGTTGTCACAGTTCACCCACCTATTTAAATCTCTGAGGACTCACATAAGGAGGTGTTGCTGGTGATTACCTACAATCGCTTGATAATAAAGTCTTGATTGAAGGAAAATTCCAGCCAAATCATTACTCATCTTGATGTTCCCACATATTGTTAAAGAGAATGAAAAATCAATTCAAATAGCACTTTGTTCCGGTTCCATAGACATGGTTCCGGTTGGGGAGATATTGGCTCCTTCAAATTTCCATATAACGGCTGATTTTCGGGCAAAAACTGGCAACCTTTTTGTGAGTGTCATATCCAACAATCATAAGGGGAAAGACATACTTCTTACCCATTTGCCTCGATTGGTAGATATGACCTCATCAAATTGTTGCCAATTGCCAAAATTGCCAAATTAGAAGTGTTTATTTTTAATCTTTGAAAATATTATAACTTTTATAACCGACCTGCTATGAACAGGAAATAAAAGTTTGATTGGCAAATCCTTAAGTGCAAAACCAATGCTATTTAAAATATTTTTTAGGCTGGAATAGTCCTTAGTTTCATGTTTGTGAATGAGGAGGATCTGATTAATCCACAGGAAGAGTAAATAGCAGCAGCTAATATGATGCGTGTACTCAACTCCCAGCAGGTGCCAATAAACACCTGGGAATAGAGGAGTAATGAAGGTGAAGCACCTTGCCCAAGGGCAATACGGAAAAAAGCTGATCGGTTTGTGGGATTCAGACTAGATTCTCGCATGGCAGTCTGGAAGCTCCCACTGACCTGAGCCTAATCCGATATCCATCCAATATGTTAAGGATCGAAGAAACATCTTTGAAATATTTTGTAATTAGTTCTAGAGAAAAATTCTGGTTCATGTAAATTCATTAAAATATATTTATATACTCTAACTGCAAGAGCGGCGATCATGTGGGGGCCGGGGGGGGGGACGGCGTCGTCAATGCATTTTGTCCCCCCCCCCCCAAACCCAAAAAACAACAAAAATTGAGCCGACTTCTATTTCGGCGCCACCTGAATCCACATATTCAGCAGAAACCGTGTTTAACAAATGCTAGACACTAAATATCAGCTAGTGAACCTCCTCTGGCTGTTCCTTTTCGAAATTTTTTTGCGAGCGCTACGCGCGCGGGCTTTCATGTCTCGGTATGTTCCAGAAACACTGCTGTTCCTTGCGCAGACATTGAATGTTTCCTTAACCAAAAACAAAAGTCCTGAATTCACCTTGGGATGTTTCTTATATTCTTATCAATGAAAGAAGGGTTCTCAATCCTATCGTTTGCATAAGGACCCTGGGCTTTCAATCAGCTGGTGTGCGCTCCTGTGTCATTTTCCTTTGTGCGGATGTCCTGCTAGGACAAGTTAAGTTACATAAACAAACAAACTCACATATAGGGTGGGGGAGGGCGGGTGTAGGTCTAACACCTGCTGACTGTGATTTTTTATGATGCGAGGACCACGTTGAAAAGTGGGTGCACGGTGCACATACATGCATGACATGAATTCAAAACTGCAGAAGAGGCCTGTCGAAAAATTGAAGTCCAAATATTTCCTAAATTTTTTTTCGATGGAATTCCCAGCAGTGTTAACTTTGTTGTCCTGTGAATGGAAAGAGGTTGAGGCGACGGGGTAAGTCTACCATCTGGCGGGACCCTGTGATTTTTTCGCAATTATGGTCTCTTTACAAATTTGAATTGGTATTTCGGCGATCAATTTATGGGTGCGAACACTTGTTGAAAGTTGGATGCGAGCACGGGTGCCCATACTAAGGGGCAGGCACACGTACGGTGCGGACAGACACCCACAATTGCGTGCAAATACATGATTCGAAATTCAGGTGAAGATGATTTATATGAAAGATTGCCCGGACTGATGGATGTCCCAAAAGTAGTAAAATTTTCGCGCGCTGCTCCCCGCGCGCGAGTTCCGGTTTTTTCTATATTTAGTTTTGTATTTGGCCACGATCTTCCCAAAATCCAGAAGTGTCTCTCCCATCACATGGCGCATGCTTCCACAAAGACAGATAAAAAGGGGGTCTTATCGTTGAGTAAAAATCGTAAGGCCGATTTACGTGTAGGTCAGAGAGGGGTCATGCCATTCCGTATCCGTTGATCAAACTGGATCCCTGCAAATTTCTCGCTTGCGCGAACGTAAAGTGACTGTTGCCATTTGTTGCCCATTCAATTGCTTTCTTTCATGACCGTACCTCACTTGCAATCGTAGTTCAGAATGTCCACGCACCCCACCGCAAACCTTGAAATTGATCCCTAAGGCTATAATTTCTTGGAGAACCTTTCCTTAAATAAAAAGTTGTTATCAAATTCAAGGAGGGGGCCCCTGCTTACTGTCCCCCACTAATAAGTCATCTATTGGGGCGGTCAAACGAAAAATTTCAATTGTAGCGCTACGCGCCACCCTATGGTGGTGCTCCTCTAGACAGAACCGTCTTGTCCTCCTTACCAACCCCCCCCCCCCCCACCCCCCCCCCCCCCCCCCAACCTCGCAAGCACAAAGTCGCCGCCTTTGTTCCTAACTGTCACTGTTCCATCCTAATGGGTAAACTGAACAAATTTAACGATCTCGCTGTTAACATCTCCGCAGACTTGCAGACAGAAATGTATAATAACAAAAATCAGTAAAAGTTTGAAAATAAGGAGAGCGTAGAATTCCTGTGGAGCTTTGCGAGTCTCGAGTCCTGAAAGACCATTATTTCTGAACACTTCTTATAGTAAATTAACCATGTAAAGTGAAAACCCCTCACCCCACAAAAAAATCACTATGTTCATTCATAACCTATAATACCTAATTTTCCATAAACATCTGTACATATTTTGGATTTTGATGGATTTTCACGATGTCACGCTGATCTTATTTGGGGGGGTCCAATTTTAAGAGGAAGAACAATTAACTGTCCCATTCTTTTGAAGCTGCTACATTTCACACCACCAACGCTCTCTTAATAAAGCAACATTCCACCACAGGCTTACGGCATGACGCAACTAGTCAGGGGCGCGGCCGCCACAGGGGGGGAGGGGCTTCCCTCCCGACCCCCCCTCATGGGTTTGGGGCTGAAATCGACAGAAAAAAAAGGTTTCAATGCAGGCACCACGTTTCGCCGTCGGGGGTTGTGAAGTGTCAAAATACGTTTATCCAACTTGGTTAAAACACCAGTTTTTTCTATTCTTCTCATCGAGACCGTCAAATCGAGACTCAAAAACTTTTGCTGTAATATCGCAAATTTAGCGTTTGTTTACTGTTTTGAGAACCTGTGGTCATTATGAGCCACCGTTTGTTAATTATTAGGTGCAATGACTCACATTTTAACGTTTGCGAACTTCCCCCAGCATTTTTTAGAGTGATACGGCTGAAGAAGTAAAATATCATTTTTTTTATATCGCCTGAATGAAATTCCGGCAGGGAATTAGTGGTCACTTTGGGGCTGTGTGTGTGGTGTGTTTGTGTGTGTTTGTGTGTGGTGTGTGTCACACTTCTCGTTAGAAGGATTTCTCACAAACCGTGAGGGCCGATTGTATGACGAAATTTATTTGTAGCCCACTGGTTGGTGTTACACGATCTGATTAGATTTTGGGCAGCAAGTCATTAAATGAGTTGGGCAATTGCGCATTTTATGTAATTGTATTGTTGTGAGCTCGTAGCAAGATTACACAAGACCCGTATGTGCTACATTGATGTAGTTTTGCATGTAGGACCTGGATTGGACAGGAAGATGTAACTGATTAGATTTTTTTTAAATATGCTAATTAAGTGGTAAAATTTGCAAATTTCATTACATGCGAATTTTTTCACTGATTTTTCACGAAACTTGGATGTGGTCTACCTGGTTCCCGAGAAAAAAGTCCGGGTCACTGGAGCATTAATTTAATGTGCTAATTGTGCATATTTAATGCAATTTTCCCAAAATTCGTTGAATTTCCACACACCATGGTAGAGGTGCTCCACACCTTTGATCCTTGATCATTTTAAAGGTAGCAGCTGGATCAGTAGAGGCCATGTGCCTAATTTGCATAATTTATTCCAATTTCCAACTGAGGAGAATGTGTCGCGCCAAACGCAGTAGGTATGTATCCTTTTAACATTTGTTTCCGGATCTGATGTGGTATGATGTTCTGAATTTGATTGAAAATACCCATCATATATGCTTCTATTAGAAAAAGCCTGAGGAACGAGTAAAACCCATAGCTCCTATGACAATTTTTAACTGCTTTTGTTATGAGCCTCATTGTCTGTGCTGATTTATTTGCATAATTTATTCCACTTTCCAACCTTATAATGAATATAAGAGGCAAATCAATAAAATAGACACATGTGGATGTTTCGTCCTAAAAGAAAAATTTATTTGGGACATCCTTGATTCTGCAATGGGGAATAGGTTGTTGGTGTTTGGTGGGAAGAGGGGCGGAGTATCTTGCGGCCTGGCAGGGGGGATGGATGACAGTCCTGGCCTGATGGAAAATAAAAGGGCAATGAATAATGTAGGACCACTGTGATTTGAAAGGCAAAGAAGCCGGGCTGCTAAGGGGATTTAGAAAAATTTCACGTTGGATTTTGGGTCAAGAAGTGGTTGACTGAGCGATAATTACTTTATTCAAATTTGGGTATTTATGAGAGAAGATTGGGGGCATGAGGAATGAAAAAAGCAATTAAATGATTGTATTAAGAGCAAAACTTACTGGTCAGTTATTTAGGAATTTTTACGTGTTATATGTGAAAATCATGTGATGTCGTTGGGCATGACAATGGTTGCATGAACTAGTTAGTTGTTTGTGTATTGAATAATGGACCACCGATCGCGATAACAGGCGGGACACGTTTTGGCGATTCGCCTTGGTTGCAGCTGATATAATGTGGATATTCGGATTGAGACTGCTTCTAATTGCTTTTACCTGGAGTGATTCTCTTCGGATTACAGACGGAATTAACTAACAACTGGGCCCTTTGCTTTCATTATGTTACCACCATCTTTAGCATGAAATTACATGCATTTTTTCAAAGTAAGGCCTGCCTACATGTAAGAACGTAGGTGTAGTTTCATCGGGTTTTGTTTTGTGTCAGGTGCTCGAACTGAATATGAACTGCCATGGAAAATTGTTCATGCAGTTTTTCCAGGATTTTTTCCCAGAATTTTGGATTTTGTCAAAATCGTGACGTTAGAGACACTTACAAAGTGTTTCAAATGGCGCAGCCAATTTGCATCAAGGCAGAGAGATGACTAAAAAATCGCAAAGGGGGGGGGAACCCCCTCCCTTAGACACCTCCACCATTCAGACGCCATGCAAAAGCTGACCCCCTATCGTTAAACCCTGGCGCCGCCCTGCACTAGTATGCAGTTACTAAAACGAAAAGTGCTGGGAATAATCCACGCCATGGCAGATGCAATGTCGGTATGCTAAGGAATACACATGCAGATTATCTATGTGGGGAGAATTCAATATAATCGGTAATTCGAGTTGGAATCTTCAACTACAGTTGGAATATTTAATATTATGAAAAAAACTGCTAGCTCAGGCGTAGGACGTAGAACCGGGGGGAGGGGGGGGGGGCGCCAGCCCCCCCCCCCCCCCCTTAAAAATGTGGAAGGGGACGGAAGGGCCCTTCCGCCCCCCCCCCCACTCGTAAGGTCAAAAACCCCTTTGTGATTTTCAAAATAGGCATTTGTCATTCATGAATGCCAATTTCCTCATTTCAGTAGATTGCTTGAATTTTTGCTGATAGTCCATAATTTTTATATCAAATTCCACAAAATGTGCAAAAATTTCGCGCGCATCGGGCGCAATGGAAATTCGTAGTTCGTGGTCGTAGATTGTTCGAGTACGATATTCGAGCTAGTTTTTTAGGCTGGTATAGTGATAGGTGAGTGATAGTGGGATTGCATATTGACTATAGTGTCTGGATAGTCAGCTGAAGTGGACGTACGAGATAAGAAGCGCCGACTCCTCCCCAGCTGTCCAACTTGGACCAAAGCAGTTTTCCATGGTCCAAAAATGAGGAGAGCCGAAATACATATGAAAAACGTATTGACAGTTTGCGCAGAAATCGATCAGAATGTGAACCAAAAATCTGCAAACCTTCCCGCAAAGATGAGGCCGACGTAATTTTTTAAATTTAAATATCATGAAAATATGCGAAGGTTCTGGTGCGTAGCGTATTTTACGTTACCCGTCACCCTAACTTCGACGCCTTCTAATTTCAGGCAATCTTGTTAGAGATTTGCTCGAAGCACGGGAACGTCATGGCAAAGGAAATTATTAACCGGGTTATCAGTTGCACAAACTGGAGTGCAGGGGCGGCGATCAAGGGGGGGGGGGGGGGAGGGAGGAGAGACAGGGGGGAACGGGCCGCCCTCCAATATTCGGTTGGGGGACGCAATGCTGTTCGCCCCCCCACCCTACTATTGGAGCCCGAATGCTTTTCGCTTTTGACAATGTATCCGACAATCCAGCAGTAGTAACTGTTTAAAACAGATGCAATGACCTAAATGACAAGTTGAGTGAATTATTCTGACTCCATTTCGAAATTTTTGCGCGCTACGCGAACGGGTATTTCATGCGCCTTGTAGTGTTCAGAACATTGATGGGCCTATGAAGACATATGTGTTCCTTAACAGAAACAATGCCTGCAATATACTTCGGGTTTTTCTTAATTATCAATGAAATCTATTCCCCAATCGTTTGCATAAGACCGGCTTTACCAGCTTTGTGTGGGGCTTTGGTGACCAGTTAATAAAAAAGCAAAAAAACATAACAAATCGCTCCTTGAGGGAAAGGGTTGAGGCGGACAGCGATAGGGTCTACCACATGGCGGGATCTGGTTTTTTAGTTCATTGGTACGGGTGCAAACACTGTTGAAAGGTGTGTGCACGGTTGCACATACTATCACTATGGGGCACACGGGCGGATCGAACATGGCACTTGCGGCCAGGGAACGCCACCAATTGCGTTATCAAAAAGACATGATTCAAAATTCAAGTGAAGGAAAAAGGATAAGTCCAAATTTGCCTGAATTTCGATGGAATGCCCCCAAGTGTAAAACTTTGGTGGTAATAAGGGAAGAAGGTTGAGGCTATGGGGTAAGTCTACCACATGGCGAGACCTGTGCATGTTGTTGGCATATAGTGTTGTGCTTTTCCGCAAATTCTAAAATAGAGTATTCAGCAATCAATTAATGGGTCGACCACTTATTGTTGAAAGTTGGGTGCGTGTACGGTTGCAATACGGAGGGGGGCGGCACCCACAGGCGGGGTGGGGGTGGAAACTCCTGAAATAGGCCGTCGGAGAGTCGGCCAGTGAACGCCACAAATTCGTTGCAAAGACAGGATCAAAAATTCAGGTGGAGATAATTTTATATCCAAAGAATGTTATGACTGACTTTTTCGATGGAACTATCCAAAAGTGCCAAATTTTGCACTGTCTAATCCCAATTGGAATTGTCTCTCCTACGCGCCTGTGGTCCGCAAAGGAAATAAAACTGTAGGGCCGTAATCTTTGAATAAAAAAATCAGGCTAAGTGATAGGCCAGAGAACATGGGGTCATGAAGTGCAATGTCGTTGGTCAAATTGGGTAACCTGCAAAATCCCGCGCTTCATCACGCGAACGAAGTGGTTGTTGCCTTTGCCCATTTTCCCATTGCTGCTCTCATGACCGTATACCCACTTGCATCGATTTTAGAATATCAAGCACACCAACGCATAACTTGAAATTGAGTCTCTGGTCCGATGATTTTCGTTTTCGGAGAACCTTCCCTAAAATAACAAAATTGTTATCAAATTTCAGACTGCTGCCTACTGTCCCATAATGGCACGGGAAGTGCCGTTTCCCTTCCTCTGCCCATCTAGGGGGGTCCTGTTGACGGAAATTTCTTGTACTCTACGCCTACGCGCCAACCTATGGTGGCGCTCCGCTTAGATAGTATGTCATCTTGTCCGTCCCCCCCCCCCCCAATCGATCGGCCGACACAAATCGCCGCCCTTGTGGAGTGCTTGATTGTGCCTGAAAAGTGAGATTTCGACCAGCTTTCACAGAAAGGTCATTTACTCTACCTACGCGCTTGTTGCTCAGCACATTTTGGGCGCAAAAACACAAGATTCAGAGCAGCAAATCGCATCACGGACATACTTGTGGAACAATCAACAGAGTGAGGTTTTATAAGGAAGTGTTAAAATGCCAACCAATTGGCATCTAGGCTACCGAAAAATGCAAAATTTCTTCCAAAGGTTGGGGAAAGGGTGGATTGTCGGTCCCCTAATAGTTCCGATTTAGGCAAACTCTCGAAAAATGTGAACTTACATACAACAAACAAGCCTCAGGTATCTCGGTTCAATTTGGCAGAAAAAAGATTCATAAGATCCAGATAGCAAATTAGCAAATCGCAATGCGTGCGACGGACATGTGAAAATGGCCCAAAATCCATTTTCTGGAACGAAGTTACTGTCTATGGGTGTCATAATGCACCAAACTGCCTCTACGGCCACTGAAATGTAAAACATCAAAGTGAGGAAAGGGGGGATTTGGAGGGGTCTCTTGCAAAACGGTGAGATTTAAGACAACTCCCAAAGAAATGAACTTACTGCCCTCGATTTGGCGAACAAAATTTCAAGATTCAGAGCAGCAAATCTCATCTAAGGACCTGTGAAAATGCACAATTCTTTCGACCGAAGTGATTGTTTTGGTGTGTCTATTGTGCACCAAATGTGGAATCTGAGGCTTGGGCCGGAAATTGGCAAAAAATTTTCCCAAAGTGGGGGGAAGTGGGGAGACATCGGCGATCCACTTATAGGTGAGATTTAGATCAACTCCCAAAGAAGGGAACCCCTAATTCCCTCGCTTTGGTAGCAAACATCACAGGATTTTAAAGCAGCAAAACCGATCTTCTAACGACATGTGAAAATGCACAATATTCTAGAAAGCATTCGGAGTCGATGGCACCAAATTGCACTCTGAGGTCAACTGAAAAGAGCAAAATGTTCTAAGATGGGATGAGGGGGGGATTCAGCAGTGTACAATAAGGTGAATTAGGACACTCAGAAAGAAGGGAACTCACTGCTCTTGATTGGCAAAAAAAATCACAAGACTCAGATTTATTAAATGCATCTCTAAGAACATGTGAAATTGCCAAAAAAAAAATATTTCTGGACGGAAGCGGTGGTTGGAATGCTATAATGCACAAAATTGCATCTGAGCCATTTGAAAAGCAAAAATCCCCTCCCCTTCGACCCCCCCCCAGATCCCGCCATCCATCTTCAGCCCCCCCCAATCAAAATTTCCGTTCCTACGCCACTGGCTACGCCTGAGGTTGTCTGAAGCCCAACTCGATAGTTTAGTAATGCTCCGTGGTGTTTTCAAAACCTGGATTTTGCAAATTTTTGTAACTTTCAACTCAACAAATATGTCCCGGACATCCACCTACAGGAACATACCAGCAGTGGTGGCGCCAGGATTCCCCACGGGGGGTCGGCGTTACACGCCGGGGGGGGGGGGGCAAGTTCCCCGGACGAGGCTCACCCTACCCCCTAAGTCAAACCTGCATTTTTGATTGTTTTCATTCTGAACATCTTTCTGGAAGACAAAAAAAAAAAAACGAGAAAACTGAACACATGTGGAAGAGCAATGTTTACTTAAATAGCTTACCACTCAAATCAGACGCCCTTATCAGAAGAATAGGGCCAGGTATTCCCAAAAACTGACACAGGAAATTACCGGGCACGAAAGGTCGTGAACAACCACCACTCGACACAGAGGCAAAAACGTGATAGAACCCGCGCCCACCCCCCACAGCACAGAACGGCATCCTCCCAAAACGAATTGTAAACTTAATCTCTTGCAGGGACATTCGAAGATACCATAAGGCTGTGTGTATCCTTGGTCTATATTATTCCACGATTGTATAGCATGTAGGAAGATGATTACGCTGATCTTAACTGGAGCGAGGAACTTGTCCTTACTATAGAAAGATATGAGGCGCGCGAAGCCAAAATTTTCGATTCAATATAGGAATTTTCACATAAAGAGTTTGCGTATATATTACTGTCGGGTGCAAAACAAAAAGCCCTCGTCGGGGGTGTCATTTTGCGTACCCACTCGGGCTCCGCGACGAGATGGGAAAAAAATTCCCGACGAGGGGGGGGGGGGAGGGGGGGGGGGGGGGGGCCGGGGGGTGGGGGGGGAAGGCCTCCCTGGTCCATTGATGTTGAGAACATGGCGGAGTAGTCTTCTTGGAAAGTGTCAATTTGGTGATCAAGATTCTCGTTGTACCCACAGTTCGCACTTATACAGAAAAATACTCGGTATAGGGCATCGAAATCCGGAGTTTGATGCTGCTACTGTATTCGTCGGCTCTTGAAAATTCTTTATAGAGTGTTGAAAGCGTGTGGGTTTTATTATACCAATTCTTCTGGTTGAGGTCTTCTTTCGGTTCCTAACAAACTCTAATATTTACATTTTTCTTCCAACTTCCATTGCCATTTCTTGTGATTGAAAATTCTCAGTTTTCGTGCTTGTTTATTTTTAGATTTCTTCTTTTCAGTTTCTCAGTCACCGCTCTCGATGTTTGTAATAAATATATGGTATCCAGTCGATGACCCAAGGAGATATCATCAGCGTATTGTTGGTCCACGGTGAAAAAGGTGTCGTATATACTATTTGCGCTGTAGTCATGATCAACTAACTGGATGATGGTTGGAGTGATAACTGCATCAATGTCATTTTCATCCGATTTCAAAAATGGCCAGGTATGTTATAAAAGAATAATGCACTCGCACTGTCACCCTGGGGGGACCCGATGTTCGTGATGAAAGGATTTCGGTTGCCGTTAATTTGACCGTGTATGAAAAAATTGTTCAAGTAAAGTGAAATGAGATAGAGTTCGTCGCTGTCGAGGATCTGTCTGCAAATATGTATAGTGTTGCCTCTTTGGATCGATCGAACGCCTTGCTCATGTCCAGGAATAGAAGGTTGATGTTATATCCTATTGAAGTTACGGCTCTTTCAGCTTAAAATTTTGAAAGCGAACACGAGTCTGCAGCAGGCATCACCTGAGGTATAGGCTGTTGGGTGACGGGTGAAGTATATGTTCAGCAATTAGGGGGCGGATCCTTCCTTGAGGTAATAAAAAGCGGAGGATTTCCGCAGGGTTTGTTGAAGAAGATCAACAGGTCTTAATTGTCTGGTGGGCCTTTAGTTTTTCATGGTTTTTGAAATGGTGTTAGGAATTCCTTGTTCAATTCCTATTGGTATTTCGCCGGTTCGGTTTTCGGCTATGTTATTCAGAATATATCCGCTATGTATTTATGGGTGTGCAGGGGGGCATATTGAAGGTTCGGCTTATGATTTGGTCAACAAACCTGGGGGGGATTTATTGTTTTTAATGAGGCAACCTAGTTTGTTCATCTTCATCAAATGGTTTGCTTAGTTTCCTGGGAGCACGTTTGGTTTGGTTCTGGGTTGTACAGTTTGAAAGTGTTTTTCAAAGTGTTGGCTGATTTCTTCAAATTTTGCAATCTGACGCCAACGATTTCATCATCAAGTTTAAGGGAAAATGGATCCGTCTACTTTTTTGGCATTAATTTTATTGCTTTTTAAAGAAGCGCGGAGGAGTCATCCTACATGTCCAATTTCAGTATTTCGTCAATTAGTTTTGTTCATGTGCAGCTTGACTAGTGAATGCTGTTTTTTAATTTCATTCCTTTAGTTGTAACCTCTCTCATGTATATCTTTACAGTGTCTTCTAACGGGCTGAGATATTTCTGTTTTTTGGATAAGTCGGGGATTTCGTATTATTGAAAAGAAACTTGTTCCTGTGGGTTGGGTTTATGTGTCAGCATTTTCTAGGAAAATTGATGAGAGTTTATTCAGTTAGCTTGAGGGTGACTCAGAAAATTTGCTTCATCAAGAGGCCTGGTTTACACTTTCATTGTTGTCAATTGGTTTTTAGATGACTTGAATTACTACTTCTAACATCCTCATTGACTGGATAAATTTGCCTGCTCGTTGAGTGTTTAGGGTGTGGCAATACTTCTAATGATTTGTGGATTGTGTTGATATGGAGGCAATTGTATGCTCGAGCGTCTGTGTTGATAGATTTGAAGTTAGGGGGCTATTGATATGTCAATTTGACTTGATAGGATCTGTGGGTATTAGGGATGAAATGACTCGATTAAGTGTTGATTGCTCAAGTTTGGGCTTGTAGAAAGTATTCCATAAGAGAGATTGTTTCCTAACCCCCAAATGATGATCCCTAACATTACCCATTTTATTGAGTTTACCAGGGTATAGTTTGGATGGGAGGGGATGGATGAGCCGACTTTCGCGTTGAAATCACCACATTACTAGTAATTCATTTTGTTTTTATGTATGCCCTAGATTTTCTAGATTGTGATAGAAATGGTCTGTTTCTTCAGGATTCTTGAGAGTTAACACCGAGGTTGTGATTGCAGTTATAATATGTAAGGGTGGACTTTATTTTGATAGTTCTTAAATGTCAAAGAGCAAGGCGATCTGAATGGTTTTGAAAGTACAATCAATCCCTTCTCTAACAAAGAAACTACTCCGCTGATAGGAATTCTACAGGCACCTTGAGAAAAGTAATGAAAGGGATGGGTCTGACCTTGCACCTCAGTATCTTGATGTCGTCTGGACATTTAATTTTTGTCTCTTGGAGGCGGTGACAATCGAGGTTGTAGTTCCAGAGGGGTCTTCCCCTAAGTTTCCAGTTGTTTGTCTTTTTTGTAATTCCACGAAGTTTTTTTAGAGTGCAATTTTAAATTTATCAGAGCATATCTGTTATAATAATCAACATAATGTCATATTTTCCGAATTACATTTAATGTCATATTTTTTCCGAAACATTAAGTACCTCACTAACTCCGTTACAGAGTAAGGCACACGAGGATGAAGTCGTTTTTCATGTCTACGCGATTTGAACAGAATTCAAGTATAAGATCGCCACGCCAGAGGCCAGTGGCCGTGGTGCATGCCCGGGCAACTGCTACATACACAATACTCAGTGTACTGGGCTTGGTGGCATACATATACAACACGTAGAGCTTCATTTCGATCGCTGGTCTGCACTTGGCAGACAACACTTTAGGTAGTCCTGAACGATCAGAAATGTTGCTTTTAGTAGTAGTAGGTTGAGTCTCGTCTATCCGACATGCTCAGTGATCATGCTCAGTGTCAATCTCCCTCCGCCAGGTATCACGATCTTGCGCAAAGTTTACTGCTTCCTCGAAACTGTTAGAATGTTGCGTTGAGTAATGCGACTATAATTCTGAGGTTTCTTAGCGATCGTGCCCCGTGGAAAGTTAAGTGTGGAGGATAACATAAGTTAATGCTGAAGTATAGCCTACAATAATTTCTAATAATTTTTGAAATGAAAAGGGGTTTCGCTTTGGGATTGGGGGGGGGGGAATGATATGTCCGCCCCCAACGATTTTGGGTGATGGTGGGGGGGGGGGGGGGTGGGGGGGGGGGGGGGCTGGCACCCCCAGCCCCCCGGTTCCTCCCCCGTGGAATCGAAGAGTCGATTTAGCGTGTAAGTCTGAGTCATGGGCCGGCTAATCGTGGGGCTGCATGCAAGCCAGCTGCTGATTTTTGTTTTTTGCACTAAACTCGGGCATTCGATGAAATTGGACGTTTCAGGACCCCCTTAAATTGGGCCTTCATCTGGCTATTGCCTACTCTTTCCAATGATTCCCGCGCATAAATGGGAGATATCACAAAACCCAGGAGGCAATTTGAGCGACCTCATGCCCCTCATACGCCAAACGTGTGGGGAGGGGGGGATTTGATATTGTATCCCCCACCCATCGAAATGTGGGGTGACGTGTCCCCCCCCAACCCCCATGTGTACGATACGCACCAACCGACGGCGGTGCTCAGCTCAGATAGTCACAAATTGGTAAGTACTCCACATATTGCTGCCAAAAAATCCGCGCCTGACAGTGTCAGTATGCTGTCGGTACTTTAGCTTGTTTTTCACATCCCGCCACTCACTTTCCATCACACGATCATACAGACATTTACGCTACCGTCTACATCTGCCACACAAACCACAGTCTAATATGGAAAAAAATACCATAATACTGAGCTCTTGGAATGTACGTCTGATGTTTCCTGAAAATTGGGTTTCCAGTAGGTTGGTCAAACTGCAAGATAGTAAAATTTCTCCCGTCCGAGACAGTTGGAGGACAGATCGTGAATATGTGCGGGGTTTATAACTGAGGCATATCGAATAGACTGGACTTGAGCTACTAAGTTCCAGAGAATATGATCCGTTCCATCCATTGGGCTCATATTGAACTTTCATATCATAACGCCATCGCAAGTCTGAATGCCTTGCATCCAGACTGAACTTTTTGTTCTACATGGAAATCGGGTCATTTTTAGGCAAAACTTGAAAACTAGTCCAGTTGGAAGTTCTTCTCTCGAACTGAAAGTTCCACAAATTGATCATATCAGTTCGTTGATTCATTCCCATGAAAAATGGGTGGAATATTATTGTTTTGTGGGGGAAAGAGTTATGTTTTAACATTGTACTTAGACGAAGTGAAAAACCCAATAAACTGAAATTACTGAAATCTCAGGAAAAAAAGAAACTACCTGGCCAAAACATCGCGGGAACCTGGTAATTTTGGTACACCTAATACATCGTGAGATTGCACAGGAATTTTGTTCCTATTTCCGTAATTTGCCCGAAAGATACCGTCATCAAAATTTGTGGTATGTGAAATGATTTTCCGCTGTTAATATATGCTAATTACAAGTATTTGAAGGTTCATCACGATTTCACAAGCGAATTCTGCAATCCGTCGAATGCGCGGAATGGTCCACCGGCTACAGTTTAACTAAGGTAGTTAGTCTCAAGTTTATTTCTACTGGTTCTAGTAATATTTGTAAAGGAACAACTTTCATGATCGGAACATGTAATTGCTTAGCATATATGTAAGGGAATTAAAAAATTCAAAAACATATGTTTAGCGTCCGATTCCGAAAAATGAGGAGGAGGCGGCACCCCCCTGTTTTTTGGCCTTGGGACCATGCTTGTCAAGATGTATATACCAGATAGGTGTCCCACATGTAGCTTGAACTAATACTAATACTCCATTCATAACCAGAAATTCATAGTACCCATTTATAAATAAAATGCAACCTGAGAATTACAAGACTAAGACAGGCTTCGAACAGAGGAAAAGAAGCGGGGCGAAGAAGGGTTTTGCCACTTGACTCTCACAGAGGAGGAAGGCCGCTTTATTCCTTTTTATGTTATGGTTTAATGTCTACTAAACCCTAAAAATGCTTCAAATGTTCCTTGTCAAGAGCAAACTGATACAGGAGTTAGACTTCAAAATATTCTTAAAAAAAACGTTATGCTGACGAGAAAAAAGAGAATTTCAGAATCCGCCAAAAAAGGAGGAGGGCGGGACGCTAAACATGAAAAGTTAGTTTCATTGTAATGCCGATCCCTGAACCGGAAATAAGTAGATGGGCCTACTTTTCTAGTCTGGGTCTGTACTTGGTAGGCCTACCTCATCTTCACTACGAGTAGCCCTAGCGGGCCCATTCGCATGTGATGGAGGATAGTTGGTGTGCAGAAGAAACACAAATTTATTGGCATGTAGCCAAGTATCAGCTTCCTCAAGTCCTCTCGAAGGAATCCTCACATCCAGTCCAGCAATGATTGGAGGGAGGCTTGTTCCATGAATACGGGTCCTGGAAAGTAGGAGCCATTCACGGCATCTATGGTCTACACGGCAGAATATTTTTGAAGAATGTGTGTTTCGAACGAGTATAACTAGTACGATGGGGAACGAAAAAATGCCATGAGGGAAATTTAGTTGCCATTGAAGAATTTTATGGCGAGTGCGCATGTCAGCAAAATCTCTCTATGTTCGGGAGAATCCCATTTCAGAGACAACATAGGCCTAATATCAGGTATTGCCCGGGCACGCCGATGTACGTGGCCAGTAACAAACTATGTTCTAGTTGAGGACGCACATAAATATTATAAGCAGCTTTTCAACTTGGCTCGGACAACCGTGGAAATTTCTGGAGAAGAAATTTAATGACCTGGTTTCGCTTAGCAGCCATGTGATCAATTGACGGAGTCCAGGAAAACCTGGAATCCAAAATAACTCCCAAATATACGAGTGGGACTTGACAAGGTCGAGGGGGTGGTGGTGGTGTTCAACAGGTATAAACGCATACATATACAGTGAAATGTGATAGAGCCCATGCGCTTTGTGTATGGCCAGGTTACAGATATTTGCACCATTTTGTTTGTAATTCATACTTGTCAAGTGTTGATTTGTTGATTTATGTGTATTACCCCACAGTAGGAGCTGAGATAGGGGAGTACAATGGGATTCCTAGACATTGACTAGGAGAAGTGTTGTTGCATCCCCACCTGGCTAGTCCTTGTGTGACTTAGAGTCAGTTCAAAGTTCAGCAAAAGCTAACTAGTCCATGTTGATTTCTGTGCTAAGCTCGACTTGAGAGGCAGATTGCCTCTATATCCTTATGTGTTTTTTTTTTCTCATGTTAGGGAGAAGCAGAAAGTCAAGACAGAATGTGTCCACTATTAGTGTCCAATTCTAGTTATACAACCAGGATAGTCCGAAGCTGGCTAGCGTTCTTTAAATAAACTATTTTTCGTCGTATTCACCAGAGAACGGATAATTTAAAGCGACCTCATGGTTGGTGTGCCTCCTAATAACTTTGGTAAAAAAAGGCGTATGTTCACATGATTGTGAGAGAGGGAGACACCGCAGATACTCATAAGTGGTGAAGCTCCTGGTGTGGGGGGGAGGAGTTACCCCACCCCATTTTTAATGGGGAAATCTTCTGCCAACCTAGTGTCTGGTTCCATTTACTATTATTTTCAATAACACTTTTGGGCCAGAAGGTTTTTGTTCCGGTGATTGGAGGAGAGCAGATGTTACTCCTAATGTCAAGATGGGCAAGATGGGTCTCTTCCTTGTAATAACCGGCCACTGAGTCTTATTAATTTTGTCTGCAAAGTGTTTGACTGCCATCATTCGTGATCCATTTGGTCAATTTTTTTCAATTATGTTTAATTGGTTCACCCGCATGGTACCATGAAAAATTGTTTATGTTCGACTATCTCTCTTATAATTTATGGAAGATATTACATGCAATCGCCACTGGCAGTGCGTGTTGATATATTTGCCTGGACGTCCAAAAAGCTTTTGACAAGGTTCCTCATTGAGCATCTCTTGCACAAATTGAAAATTTTATTGGCATCAACCGGGAATGTCGTTTGTGCTTCGTAAGGGCTTCCTAAAAGGAAACCCCGTGTTTCATCAATTGTCAATTGGTGTTCGTCGCCTTTGCAACGCTCTAGTGGGTGTTCGTGTTCCCCAAGGATCGGTTCTGGCATTTACTTTTTTTTTGGCATATATTGACGCATCTGAAGATTTGGTGCATACCAGAGTTTGCGGACGATATACCAAGTTGTATCGGGAAGGTTCTATTGTCTCAAATGATCTTGACAGAATTTCAAATGGTCTTTCAGATTGCAATGTTTTTCAATATCATGAGTGTAACAGGGACGGAAGAATGGTATTGTGGTATCAGTGACAACTTTACCCCACATATTCCGGGTTCGAATTCCAGCCATCACCGGAACTATTTTCCTAGGTGGCTGCAGTTGCGATGGGCGAGGTCTACGTCTTTCACTTCATTGGTTCCGCTGTGATACAGGATTTTCTGGGGTTACTACTCGTTAATGGGATTTGTTACGGGATTTTTGCAATAAGTCTCGTTTGTCGGCTGTGCGGCAGTCACGTTGAACTCCATGTTCTAAGAAAGTGGTCGGATCCTGGAAGTTCACTGATAGTCCTTTCGGACGGGGACGTAAAATGGCGGTCCCCGGGAGCAGGAATTGGTTACACGACCCCATGCCCATTAATCCTCTGCGCACTAGTCGAGAAGAAAGGCGAGTTATTGCCGTGCTCATCCACGAACAGTACGGCCAGGGTTCCTGATGAGCCTACTGGCTCCTGAACCCGTACCAATCGAAATCCAAAAATCAAACATTATGCATGTTGGTTCCCCACAATCGCAATGCCTCCTCAAGTTTAAATGGGCAATTATTTCATTATGTGAATTCAGAAAGTATCTCGAGTTCATTTTGATTTAATCTTTGAAACAGCATCTAAGCAGTGTGCTAAACCGCGATGGAAGGTAATTGGGTTTTCTTAGCTTATTTAGACGTCACTTCATTTCCTTGATAAACATATGCTATTATATAGTGAATGGGGGGTAACTATGTCTCCCAACCTGGATTGATAAGGCTGATATATACCTACATTAGTATGTGAATAACCGATCAAGAGACCCTAATGTTTGGGGTCCACTTTGAAGGTTATCTGAGTTTATCATGTCCCCCTGAAGCTGTTTTCTAACTCCAACAATATGCTCGTAACACATTGATATTTTTGCTCCATCCTTTCTTGCTCCTAGGATAAGATGACCAGGACTGATTTTCCGATTACAGATCTGTGTAGTTTTGAATGTAACAATGCTGGACATCTTCTGGAAGGTGGTTCATCGCAACGGGGTTTCATGCCAATCATCTTAGCGCTGCTTTTGTTCCTCTTTAACCTACTGGGAGTTACTGACAAGGTAATGTTTTTTTGTTTTTTCGAAAATTTCGTTTCATCATTTGTGCCCTGAATTTCTCCCTGTTTCTTCATTAACCGTATGAAGTGAGGAGGGGGGGGAGTCGTTGGTAAAGGCATGTCATGAAGATCAATGTTTTACAGCCTACATACAGGTTTCCCCATGGTCTCTGAAATTATTCTGGGGTCCGTGAGGCCAAGATGTTTTTGGGAAAAAAGGTCTTGGAAAAGCTCAAGCGAGGTTTGTGATTATCACCAAATTTCATGGTTGTACCACCCACTGATCAAATGAGATTGTGCCCGCGCGCCCTACCCCGTCCACCAGTGTGTTCGCGACTGCTGAACGGTATGCACATACAAGCCAGCAGCTGCAATATCAACAGTTGTGTACACGTTGTGTGCGGCAATTTAGATGAGAAAACGGAACGTTCACGTGATGCTCTGTTCTTTCTGTTTCCTTTCTCGGCTTTCACTGAACGTGGTTCGGTTTATTTCTGCAATTCTATTCGTGAACGCTATTGTATAATGGCAGACCGAGTTGCTGTACTCGCTCGAAAGTCACAAATTTTTTGTTCTGTGAATAATGCACTATTTTGAATCTCTGTACTCTGGAGAAAAACAATAAAGAGAAGAGGGCTCTGCATTTCTCTGTGCTGTCCCGCAATCAGACTCCAGATTTCTTAGAAAGAGGCTGTGGATGAGAAAAAAGTTGAGAACCTAGCATAAATCATTTCTTTCATTGGTAATGTCATAGGACCTTGTAGTAACAAATTCCCTTACATTTTTCTCCACATGCAAGAAAGAATGCAAATTACAGTGAATAAGTCAGTATTAGCGCTGAGACTCAGTTCGATTGCCTGGTACTAAGACTGGACCTATTCCCATGTTTTGAGGAATCTGATGTAAGATTGGATGCAGAGTGACATGGTGACTGCTAGAGGTGCTCAGAGCTCACCCACAGGTAAAAATGGCCACTAATTGCTGCGCGAGAACGATTACTAAAGCAAAACTGGAATGACTTGTTTATGGCCTAGCCAGTACTGTACCTTGAATGAGTATAGGTCATAACTGTGTGCATGTGTGCTAAGTAAACATGCACTAGAATACACTCCATACATCTAGCATTCGTTTGGTGGTATCAAATTCATTATCTTGTTTATATCTCTTTTTTTTTCAATATTCATGAATGAGGAGCACTTTTTTTTTTTTTTGGCTTATCAAGATGTTTACCAGATGGGTGTCCTAGCTCGAACTGATAGCCATTCATAACCAGAATTGCATATAGCCATTTCTAGGTAAAATGCAACATGAGAAATACCAAACTTAAACAAGTTCGCAAAGAGGAAAGAAGCGGGTCGAAGCAGGGTTTTGTCACTTGGCCTTTCTCAGAGGAGGCGGCCTTTTTTATTCCTTTTCATTTTATGGTTCTGCAGGGTCTACTAACCTAAAACTTGCTTAAGAGCATTCCTTTGTCAAGAGCAAACTGATTCCATAGAGTAAGACTTTCAAAATATCTTTCAAAAAAGGTTATGGCCTGAATGAAAAAAAAAAAAGAAATTTTCAGAATCCTCCAAAAAAGGAGGCGGGCGGGGACACTAAACATGAAATTATTTTCATTTGCCTTCTTTTTTTTTTCTTTTTTTCTAACATTCATGAATTGTTTCTCCCATACAGGGTCATGCGATGCTAATTTCAGGAATAGCAGGGGTGGCCTTTACGTCATAGAAACCATATGGATTAACCTCCGAGTGAGGCGATCACTTACTTTGGCTGTGACTTTGGGACCCAGTTCGATGGCGATCATGAGCTATCATGGGAGATCGGTCACGGTATTCCAAAGAAATCGCGCTACTGTCGCAATGGCTCATGGAATGGCACTGCGTTCAATTGTATATTCCGTAAGTATGTCAGGTTCTGCTACCCATAAGATGCGGCAAATTTTATTTCACACTGCATAGCATTGAAGACTCATAAAAGAGTGGCATGAACAAGCATGAAGTTACATAAAAATAACATGAATTTATAAAAACATTTTTCATACCTTGACAAAAGTCAGAGAAATCTATGCAGCCATGTGGGTGTGTGTACCTGTTCGGGGTTTACAACTAGTGACATCCAACAAAGGGGCAAGATGTTATCCGGTTGTCAATGATAGGGTCTAACAAAGGGTAATGTCATCGGTTCTGAGGAACAATGCGTGATAAGTTTGTATGTGTGTGTTCGCATATGTATGACTGTATGTATGTGATGCTTGGCTGGCCTGTTCTGTTCATCATAACTCAAGCCTACCTGGATGGATCGAGCTCATACATATATGGGTTCCCCATAAGAAGTACATGAACCCTAATAATTTGGGTTTAGGTCAAAGGTCATCTCAGGTCCAACAGAGGTCAATATCTGAAAACATTGTGATCATGATGAGTCCTGAATGCTTGTGCTGATCAAGCTGGAATTTGGTATGCGCTTTGGAAAGTATAAAAGAACTTGTTTTCAATGTTGATTGAGATCATTTTTGGTGGAAGATTGGAAAATTGTTGAAAATAAATATTTTGGTGCAATTTTGATTTTGTGGAAACTGTAACTTGTCCCTACCTGGATGGGGCATCTCTCCTTGGATATGGGTCCTCCATGATGAGTACTTGGCCCCTATTGGTTTCGGATCAGGGCAAATGTCACCTGAGGTCATTGACCAAGGCACTCAAGGGACACTAAGCATTTTGGCCTTCTGGTTCTCCAAATTTGCTTGTGTGGCCTACATCAAGACCACATTGAAAAGGGGATCATGAAGGGGGTCATGGAGTGACAGCCCAAAGATTTTCAGTAGTATCTGCCCCGGCAATTCAAAGACAAAATTTCCACCCAATTAGCAAGGTATTTTGTGTGCTGAGCTGAATCTCTGTCATTGTTTGAGCACTTCCACAAGATTTTAGATGGCCTGTAGGGAACCAGTATGATGATATGATTTAGCATATATAGGTACAAGATTGTACTTGGACTGATTAGAATCCTGGGCATATAATACTGTACATGCTAAAATGGAGTATTGTGCTTCATAATTTATGCATAATTTTGGAAGTTTGTCAGATTTTTCCAAAACTTTTTTTACAAAACTGGTAGAGATGTACATAGCCTACCTCCAATTTTGACAAATTCAAGCATAAATTTGGGGTCACTGAAGGTCATTCTAATTTGCATGAGGTTTTATTGTTCAAAAGTTTGTCTTATTCGGATATTCCACAAAAAAATCAATAATTAGAAAATGAATGATAGTTTTAGGGTCACTATAGGTCATTTGTATTCATACTGAATTTTGCAGGGTCTTTGTATTACATGGGTTCTGCAGCCCACTGTTACGTCACAAGAGCAATTACAGTTTTTTGCTTTTTGGTTCTTGCGATATGGTCAGGTTGGCATATGTGTGTGTGTGTGTGTGTGTGTGTTTTGTGACACTGCTTGGAGACACTAACTCAGGAAAGTTCATTAGATTGAAACTGTTATGATAGGTCTGCCATGGTGAGAAGGTGTGCCCTATTTTTTTGGTTTGGTGCCAATATCATTAACTTTCATGAGTGGGCAAAATGGTCCGATTTCCATCAAACTTGTTTGGGTGACAATAGTGAGGAGTGCCAATAAATAATATGGTATTGGAATTGGTTAGTCTTCATGGATATTCAAGAGGGGCAGGGCTTAAAGTAGTTTCGCTGAAAATATCTTATGAACATGATAAGTGGAGACTTTGAGAGAGGTATCACTCCTACTTGGGTGGGTGAATGCCCAGGTGAGTAGAGAATCCCTATTATTTTTGGTGCCGATCTCATTTAAATAATTATGAGTGGGCGGCGCTTGGAAGCCAAATCATTACATGCCATTATCTTGGATAGTACCATAGCCAAATTTTCCATCAAACTTGTTTTGGTGAAATCAGGAGTTCTAATAAGGAGTTCTAATAAATACTAATGAGATAGGTATTGTTGGCTCCCCTTTAATATTTGTAAGGTTTGTGGCTTTGAGTAATTTTGCTGAAAATTCCTTTTGAGCACAATTTAAATCATATTTATGTGAAGGCTGTGCTTAGAAGTCATAAAATGTCAATGTCTGGACAACCATAGGTCCAATTTGTCATCAAACTTGTTTTGATGACATCAGTGAGGTGTGCCATCAACTGCAATGGTATCGTATAAGCCTGTTCACTGTCACAGTTCAATGAGATGATAACGATATTGTGTCAACGTTGACGTTCGACGTTGGAGGTACAGTGTGCGAAACTCATTGGGCAGCACACATTAATTACCCACAAACATCTGGATAAAATTATGTGATCAGTGAAGAGGAAAACAAAGTATATCGCCACATACTATGCACGTGTACGTGGTACGTTCGCCATTTGGGTTTGTTTTCCACTTTGAGCCACAGTTTGACCTCCTGAATCGCATGACACTGGAACCACCCAGTGCTCTTGGGCTCGTTTTATTATTCATGGGGTACTGTGTTACGCTGTTAATCACAAGGCACGAGTGCAAATCTCGCCTTTTTACACACTCCATCGTCTGGAATTTGTGCCAGGGTTTTCTAATCTCAATTCCGTCTCACACGATCTTACTACTTTCCTCATTCAGCCTCTTCCATCATATCTGTATCGCCGCTCTGTCCTCCTTAACCGCTCCCCCCCTTTTATGGTCAATGTCTTCTGAGCTGGGATGCGGTTCCTCCTTTACTCAGGTTACCGCCATACTCGCCTCTTCTTCTTCCCACCACCTTGTCATGCATAATCTCCCACGTCATCGCACCGAAACCTATGCTCGGCATCTCTTTCCCGCACTTCTCGTGCCTGCAGAGGCTTCCTCGGGATATTTCCACCTGCTTCTGATCTCCAACGGTTCAAAAGTAGATCAATCCAGCCGATCCTCTCATCTTTTAGTTTCTTGTGTTTGGAGGTTACCTCATGTTGTTTAGCAATTATGGGTTGGCCCCCCGCGATCTCTCTTCTAATCTTTATTTCTTTGTGCTTGGGGGTTACTCAAGGTTGTTTAGGCAATTATGGGTTTGCCCTTCCTCTGTCACTTTGTTGACTTAGGAAAAAAAAAAAGGTTGTCCATGATCTTTTTATTGTACTTTCCTCCAGCTAAAACTAAACCCTATATTCGGTGATTTGTTTCTTGTTTAAACTCCAACATTTAGAGCCTACTAAGTGCCGATTGCGGTAACCGAACTCCCTGCCATTCCGAAGCGTCACTGTCTGGCTTAATCACGAGCTGGCCATAAACTTTTATACAGTAAGCTCTTTTTCAAGTTTTCCATTACCTTGCTGTGTATTTATTGGCCTGTTTGTGCATGTCAAATCTAAGGAGGTGGGGGGGGGAGCGTGTGGGGTGGGGGAGGTGGGTGGGGGGGGGATGTAGGGATGGTGGGAGACCAACAGATGTTTTTGTGCTTTGGGGCATTGGTGTATGTATGATCACCCAGCCTGTTTATATGTTTTCAGGTGTTGTGGGACCTAAGTGCTTTTCAAGGGATGTGCTCCAGTTGAGTGAGTGAGTTTCGAGTTACTCTAAAGTGGATAGGGTCTCATGGGCTTGCAAATCTAGAATCACCAAAAAACCCTGAGTGTGGTCCTCATCTGTGTCGTTCAGCTGTTGTTATGACAAACCTTATACAAATCGTGAAGATCAAGGGTTGCTATCTCTGATGTGGCCAAGGGTCTCGACACGGCAGGGTTGGTGACACATTAGGCCAAGACCCATTATCGTCCCCAGTGCATGTCCAGGGTGGGCCTCAGTGAACAATGATCACGATCGTCCGACTACATTCTAGAAAGTAGGACTGACACTCCATTACATGCTCAAAACTGAGTGTCCTCCTATGAAAATTGTTGGCCAGGGCTCGTGCCACGAAGAGTACGATCGATCTTACGCTCGGTAGGTACGGGAAGTTAACCATCTTTCGAGCGTAAGATCCAGGTGAGTTTTCTTCTGGAGAATACAATATGATATTAGGGACTCTATGTGGAATTTAAAAATCGGAAACTCTGGGAGTATGGGTTACTGTGTCAGAGTGAGTTGTGAGCTGGCGGGGTTCTCGGAGGGTATTAAATGTGTTCTAATTGATGAGTTATTTGAAACTTTGGCAGACATGGTTCAACATTCGTCCGAAGAATTGTGATGTGTACTGAGTCACTGATTGGATATAGTGCCATGTATAAAGCATTCAGAGGTTCGCAAACTATAGCTACCTGTACACTTATAATCCTCTGGATTCTGCTGTAATATTCAAATCAATGGACATTACTCAAGGAATGTGAGTCATCCAAATGATTGAGATGGTTGGATGGTTCCCGGGGTTCAATGCTTCCGGAGGTCGATGTTCCCAAGGTTCGATGTTTTCGATGTTCCCCGGATTCATGATACTTGGCGTTTGATGTTCCCCTTCTCCTTATATTCTGATTATTCATAATGATGTGGCGGGTGTATTAAAATTATAAGGAAAACAGGGAACATTGAACACCAGGAACATCGAACCTCGGGAACATCGAACCTCGTAAATTCAGGTTGCCAGTTAAAACTATCCAGAAAAACCGGGAAACCCCATCAACCTGGGCACCCACATTGTACCCCCCCCCCAGGAAGGAACATTGTGTAGATCCGAGAGGTGTGTCATTTAACAGAATTGTTCAACCTACCTTTGATGACGAACCCGGCCGTGGTTTTGGGTTCTGAGGGACGTTTTATCATTAACAAGTTCTTATATGAACTCTGGTTACACATACAAGTTGAAAGAATCTATAAATTTCTTCATTGCAGCCGCACAAATCGTGATAAACTTTGGGCCCGCATTTAAGGCTAACGGGGACCAACTCACCAATTCTCGATCACCCCGGATACCGACAAGACCAGTGAACGGGCAGGCTTACCGGAGACAGAGTGAGTATTTCCTGATCAGCATTACAGAGAAATTTCAGTCACACCATTCTTGAGAACCAGTGCACACAGAGGTGGGTACCCTGCTAGTGGTTAGTCTTGTTCAGATTTTATTTCTGTGAATTCGGGAGAGCCAAGTAAGGCTCATCAGGAACCCTGGCCTGATCCGTGGATCAGCACCTACGCTGATTCGCCTTCTCTTCGACTATGCTCGGATGATATCTAGGCAGGGATGTAGCCATTCCCAATCTGGCTCCCTGGGGAATGCCATTCCGTCCTCCTCTGAAGGTAAGCAGGGAACTCCAGGCTCTGACCACCCGTGGAACTGGAGAGGCAGAAATTATTGTTCAATGTTTTTTTTTTTTTTTTCTGACTGCTCACAGCCGACCCGACGAGACCTGCAGAAATCCCAGACCAATCCCCAGGTACATGCCACAAATCTACTAAACCATTAGAGTGAAGCTCAAGACTCTCGCCCACTTGCGACTGCAAGACAGCCAACGGGGAAACGTCCAGTGACTATTGAATTGATATCTGAATGTTTGAGTGCAGAGTGCCACTGATACCCCTCTGCTATTATTCTTCTGGTGGAACCAGCCGCCAAGGTGGTGGATTGTAGCTTTGTGGTTGGTGCAACTCTGCAGGTACCTTAGAAGGTACCTTAGAAGGTTATGGGGGGTGGGTCAGGTCCGGGCATGTGCCCTGCCAGAGGGGTGCTTGGGTGATAAACAATGTGCCACATGCTCTGCCTATGGTCAATAGATCACACAGGCAGTATTATACCCTCGGAAGAACTGTCATTGCTCCTTCACAATGTTAGTTAAACGCTGAGCATGTTTGCTTCTCCGCATGAATGTCAAAACATTTTTACTTGAATCCAGTCTCTTCTTGGCTTACCATCTCAAGGATAAAGGAGATGCGGCTTTCAGTGTTTGTGTGTTGGACAGTTGGATATATGTCAACAAACACTCCCCCCACCGTTCAGATTTTCAAAGCTTGCCAGAGTTATGGTAGATGCAATCACCCTCTGATCCTGAGAAGTTTATAGGTAGATGCAGCATATGACAAGGGTTACTGAAGCTTCTTTTTTAATCTCTCTAATCTAATAAATTTAGTATAAACTCGGTCAGCTCACATTATACTATACCAGTGGACATGGTATAGCCTACAAAGGTGGGACGTAAATCATTGCCCAGTGTCATTACATGCTACATGCAGTAGGAGCTAGCAGACTATGGCCTTCTCTATGATGCTCTCAAACAAGCAAATCCATACGTCTCATTGACCCAAACAGATTAGGAGCTAAATACTTTCCTCTCCTGTCATTGTTTGTGAAATAACAACAGCCTAACAACACCATGACAAGCAATTCTCGACTCGATGTTGGTAGATGTTCCATAGTTGGTGTCCCACATGAGCTAAGCTGCCTTGTCCACAAGCCAACTTCTACACAAGCATAAACAACATCTCTGAACAATGTTGAAGATGAGTGGTGATGACCATATTCAGTGCCCACACGAACCCTCTTTTGACTGGTGTGGAGCGGCTGTTCACGGCGTGTGCTCCAAACTTTGCCTTTCCTCTAAGACCCCTCCACCACATGCCCAACCTGTAGACAGGTTATTCTACTTTCTGTCTCAGAATTGGTACATTTTTCGTTGAAATGTTTCACCCATTCCCCAGGTTTCGAGCGTATCTTGGTCGTGAGACTGGCTACTATTATCTACATGATAATGAGATTACTGGAGGCCATCGTCAAGAAGTTCGTCCCCAGAGATCGATACGAGTATTTCCACATTACTGTGAAAGGTAAATGGATTCCCTCGCTATATTTATTTTTCTTTGATTTTTTTTATATAAATATTTTTTGATTGATTCCTTGTTTCCAGTACAGGACTGCTCTATTCACTGTTGAATGCCACTTGATCAATCTTGTTCAGACGAACCGACATAAGGTGAAGGCAAAAGAGATGTGTAATATATCATGTCATACTTGCACAACCCTGCGAACCTCTTCGTTTCTATTGAATTCACAAGTTTCCACGTCGAAGAACATTTATTATATGGGAGAGGATTGCTGTATGGATTGGTAGGTGTTGATGGTTTATACTTTCGTAATAGGAAGACAACAGGACTTCTTCTAAATGTTCTTACTTATTCATCGAAATGAACAATGACATACCTGCACCTAACCTTCCTGGGTTGTCCAAGTGTGACTCATGCGTTATTCACAATTGGGATTCGAAATGGGATTTGGACCTGTGAATACAGTTTTCCATTCCCACAATATCCCCTCTGTGTTCCAAGAGCCCGGGCCCCACGTTGTCTTTCACATTTCTACTTTTCTGGCCCTCTTCATAGCCCCGATCCATGGAGGGTGGGGCAACCTGGAGCACTGGACCGATTGGTAACAACGACTGCGGGAACGCCACCGCACTTCAGGTACCACGAGTGCGACAACCCCATCCCGACACGGGGGCGATTCTGTGAGGGTCCTGGAACGTCACTGGGAATGCGACCTGGACCCATGCCCAATTGACGGGAACTGGACCGCCTGGTCCCCCTGGGGGGCATGCACCACCACCTGTGCTGGGGGGACACGACCCGCCCCAGTAACTGCTCCACCGTCCAGCCTGGGGCGGGCTGCCCTGTGAGGGGCCAGCGAAGGACGTGATAGAGTGCAACACACACCACTGTCCAAGTAGGTGAATTGGAATAGTTAAAATGGTGGGAGTAATACTATTTATTTTGCTTATTTCTAAAGGCTTTAGGAAGCCAAGTAGAGCTGCATCAAGGAACCCTGGCCATATGAGTTTGGATGTAGCCCCGCGTAACTCTCGCGGGTTCTACTCGACTAGTGCTGATATGATATCGGGGTAGGGGTGTAACCATTACCACCTTGCTCCCAGACCGCCATTTTACATCCTCTCGCGAAGACTTTCAGTTAACCCCCGGATCCAACACTTGCTTAATATATTATAATAATAAATAAATTCTTAATTTAGCGCCAAACACCAACGACGCCTCTGGTCGGGTCTTACAAATCAATAAAGGGGAAATACACTCAACAAAAATGAAACAGTATAGAAAGGAAAAAGAATAGGGAGAATGCGATGTAAATATTTAAATATAGACTATTGAAAATGCCCAATTACGTTGCTGAGAACCTAAAAAATAAATGTGATTGAAAAGTTTAATTTTATATGGCGAGACCTACAAACGGTGTACAGAAAGTAAACAACATAGGCTTGGACCACGAAACGGCAGAAGAAATAAACTCACTTTGAGAAACTAGAAAAGATGTGTTTTCAAAAGTGTCTTAAACATGGCGAGAGACCTTAGGACCTTGAGGAGCAGAAGGTTCATGTCCACGTGACTGCACACAACCACTGACGAGACCCTATTACAATATCCTGAAGCTAACCCCAGAAACCCATGCAAAAATCCGGCTGCACTTCAGCGGAACCATGAAGTAAAAGGGGTCCAGACCTCCCCCATTGCAGCTGCAAGCACAGCCACCTAGGCTTCATGTCCAACTTAACAGACTCCTCACAACTGACTGACAAGACCTTTCACAAATAATTCCATAACCCCAGAAACCCTGCACAATCCCAACTGCCATCCCACTGAAGCACAGCCACCTAGGGGGAAAAACGTCTTGTGACTGCTGAAATTTGAACCCGGAATGTTTGCTTGCCAGCGTCACTTGTACCACTCTGTCTCCCCATGCTCCTCGCCTAATATGATATGGACAATATATTATAACATTACGACTTATAATTCAATCATTGTAAGAACAACTTTCACCGCTGAATCTCATCATACTCCTGACATAGTGATTCAGGGCGGTTGAAGATACTTCACTACTTGGCCTTTTTCAGGTATTTGTGAAAAACTATTAGTAGCCAGAATATACTAGGGTGCATACTTCCTATAATTCCATGGCAGTGGTTGTTATCATTTTCAACTATACACTATAGTCAATTGGTAGTGTTATTCAACAAAAATTTTTGGTGGGATACTTCCTGTTACTTGCAGCATGACATTGGACATGATGTAATTAGTGGTGGCCAAGCCATCTCATTGACTTAGGGAAGTCAGAAGTTGGTGGCGTTTCTCCATACCCTCGCTCAAAGAGTCCTGGGGGCATTGAACACATCAAATCTAACGATATAGGAAATATTCCCTGTAGGCTTGAACAATGGACAACTCTAGTAACTGGAGATTAAACACGAGGTAAGCCTTAAGAGGATTAGTCTTCAGCATGGAAGAGTTCTTATGGCAATTGATTTAGAAGTGCGCTAGCAAAAGGCATCATTGGACAACTTCTTGCATCACATCACAGGCACGTTCTAAATGATACTCTGTTGTTCGACTGTGTAGATAATCTTCAAGTACATGGTCACAAAAAACAACAACACTAATTCTATTGGGAATTTTATCAAAATTTCAAGTGGCCTTGAATTGCCAAGAACTACTCCAATGACAGTAAAAAATTGATTTTGTACCCATTCCAGAGGGACTTTCTGTAGAATTGTGCTGTGGAACACCACAGATGCAGAGAATGCAAGTGGTTTAATTATCTTGCCCATCTAACCGATTGCAGAAAGTCCGTACAAATACGGCGTCAATTTGCGCTCTGTTTTTCTCTTAAAGCCATATTTGGCACAACTTGTTATGTCATGGAATGTAGGAACCGCACCGGCAGCCCTTTGGTGCTTCACTATAACATCAACGGTGCGGTATTATGGACAGTGTATAATTCGGAAGCTACTCTGGTCAATGAAACGTAGTAAAATCATGACAATCAAACTGATTTTTTTTTGTGGAAGATTCAATGGGACCTACAGAATTAGTAGGGATTTATTTTTTATAATACTGTGAATTTTAACGGGAATACATTTCGTGAACCATTGTACTTTCAATTTCTTTGCGCGTTTTCGTAGGTGGTGACTTCCTGCCTAAGCAAGCGGTTTAATAGCTGACTTCTCATCATGAGTGAATACCATGTTGTTTATCTTTTTTTGCCAGTTGATGGTGAAGTGGAGCTTATGGGGGGAGTGGTCCGCCTGCACAGTCGCCTCGTGGAGGAGGGGGGACACAACAGCGAATCCGGTACTGTGACAACCCCACCCCCCAGTACGGTGGGGAGGTCTGTCCCTGGAGACGACTGGCTGAGTTGGATCCTGTGGACATGATCCTGCAGAGGTGATCATCACCAGAGGTTCCATTCAGTATTCTTAGCTGCAGGAGAGCAGCTCTACAAGTCATCATGAATCCTCTCCTTTCGTTCGTTCGTCTGTTTGTTTGTTTGTCCGTTCACTCATCGCTGCTAAACCGTACATGCGATCAGAGTTGAACTTTGGTAGGTGGATGAAGCTTGTTATTGTCTATCCAAATAATTATCCCAATTTCCACAGCAATGATTTCTGTATCTCTCTGTAAAAGAGGTTTGTTCACCTTACTCCCTAGCACTCCGGCAGAGGCAGGCAGCAGTATTGTTTATCTTATTTGTCAGCAGGTCCAGGTAGTCAGCCTAGTTAGGCAATAGAATCTATTTTCCAGGGGCGAAATGATTTGTCTGTTCAACACAGCACCTCTAGTTTTTCGTTGGCTGGTGACCCAGGCAGAGATGTTTACCACGTGGGTTTAGTCTGCAATGGTTGTTTCAAATGGTGTCATTGGTCAGGATTTACCATAATTGAGATTTCAAGCGCAAGAGGAGAAATGTTTTAGTGGAGAGGTATGGGAGTGCAATGTTAGGGATGAAAAAATCTAATCAGTTTAACATAGTCCTATGCCTAGGCATATTTTAGACGTTTTACGAGTTGCGCTTGTTATCTTAATGACCGCTGTTGTGTTGCATGGCTCCCTGAACCTGGCTAGGAAAAATGGGGTCATTTGGAGCACTCCTCCTAGGAAATCCTCCCTTGGAGGGAAATATTGCAATCTGATGGGCAATTTTTTATTCCTCTTAGCAGAAAAATTTGCAGCACTGCTTTCGACTTTTCTCTAGTCAGTCAAGCACTGTTTTTTAGAGCACACCATCATCAGTGGACATGTTGTTCGTAAAACTTAATCATTCAATTATGTCATTCTCACAGTGGTGGGAATGGGCTGATTGGACATCATGGTCAGCCTGCCTCCTTCACCTGTGGGTTTGGACCACCATCAGAACAGGATCTGCATCCGACCCCGGCCCCCAGGGCGTGGGGAGACTAATTCGAGGGGGATGACACTCTGAGACACTTCTCCAGCAAGCGACTGTATGGACTGGTTGGAGTGCCCCAGGTGAGGAATCTGGTCATTTTAGGAGGGGGAGTGTTTCGGCTGTACCAGATGTACAGATCCCATCCTCTTGGGGAGAGGAAGATGATTGCAAGATATCCTCTGATCCTCCCCCCCCCCCCCCGCCTCTCCAGCCTTCCAACCTCTAAAATTAGCATATTTTGTGGGAGGGAAGGGCTAGCTCAGTTATTTTTTAGGTGAGTTGAACTGAAAATTGGATGAAATACTGCCATGTTCACACGACGACCATGAACTGGCTCCCTGAACTGGTGGATATAAAAACCGAAAATTACCAGTGTGCTACTTTTGAGAGAACCCTGGGGGAATAAATTTGTTTTTTTTATTTCTTGAGTGAAAAACGAGGCAGAAATTCATCGGGCAATGTCGGCCCTTTGTTGTTCCGTGCCTATAGCTTCGGCTGGTTAGTTTAGAGTAGCATGCAGGCTTGTAGAGTCTTGCTGCTGTCTGGTGTTATATTGTGGGTTTTTATTCTCTATTTTTACCCAATCAAATGTGACTGTTTTATTTTCTCACAGTTCATGGGTAGTGGACGAATGAATTGGGGACAGAGTGGAGCAACTGTACAGTTGCCTGTGGGGGAGGTTCGCAGTCAAAGGAGCGGACCTGCACTGACCCCACCCCAGACTTGGTGGCGATTACTGCGTGGGTAACTCCAGCGCAACACGCGATGTAATACACAGCCATGTGGAAGTAAGTATCATGGACCAGTCAGAAAAACTTGCGAGCAGCCTGTGATTCTATGTGTTCAGGGAGCCAATAAGGCTCATTGAGGATTAGCATCGGCAAAAATTTGCCTTCTCTTCTTGACTGATGCTTGGGTGATATAGAGGCAGGGGTGTAACCAATCCCAAACCTGCTCTCAGTACCACCATCTCACGCCCCTTCTGGAAGGAAGTTAAGTGAACTCAGGAACTGACCACTTTGTAGAAACTTGGAGTGCGGGAGATTCGTATCCAACGTAAATACTGCAATTATTCTGAAACAAAACCCCAGAAAAACCACGAGTCCACTTTGAGGCTTTGTGCAGTTTTGTTGTTTACCTCGTTGTAGCTGTGAGCTACTATCGCCTAGGGCAATTTTAAATACTGCCCCCCCTCTCATGACTGTGTGGAGATTCAATGAAGACATGAGAAAATTCTATACCCGATGTACGGTTCCCTGTCATTTTTGCTGTATAGGCAAATAGCTGGTGCTGTTCAGCAGAGGAAATCCGACAGGATGCAGTGAAAATAAACAGGCATGTTGAGATGGCCAAGCCGCTGTAGTGCTAGAACAAAGATGCAAAAACCAGATGGATGCACCGGTCGACTTGGTGGCATTCCGAATCTGGAGAAGTGGGCTCAGCAGTGCTAGTTGCTATGTGATGTGGTAGCAAGCAGGCTGGATTCGCTCTGTGACTGGACTAGGGGGGAAGAGGAGGTGGAGGGTTGAGAGGAGAGGAGACGTGCCTCAGATTATTCAGTTCCACTGACTGATCGTGATAAATTGGCTGCAGGATCCAGCTGTGCAAAAGCACCCCTTACACTTGCCATTGGGGTCTCCGCATAGTTTGCGGCATTCGTTCGTACCAGTAGACCCAATGGGAAAGGGTTCGTGCCAGCGTTACAGGGAATGGTGTGAAGTGTTGTGACAAAATTTTAAAATTGTCAATCAAAAGGTTGAGGGGAATAATTTCGCCCTCTACAAAAATTTGAGACCAGAATTCGTCGTGAACACTTCGTGAACTACACGCAAACTAGTTGTGGCAGTCATGCAAATGCGTTGCCCCATCAACCACAGTGGTACGCACTCCCCGACTAGTTCACAAATACTTTACGAATAGTTCACAAATTACTTTACGAATAGTTTACGACAATCGCGCCAATCTTACCCACATCGGCTGCAAATAGGTCCCGCCAAAAGTTTTGATGGCAAATTTTCAATCAAATTACACCATGTGCAATGAGGATCAAAGCAACCATTTAGGGCCCAAGGGCATATGAATAGTTTGTGAATAGGGCGTGAACATGGCCTAACCATATTGTGACAGTGGTGTCCGTCGGTCGCATTCTGGTACACGTGCTGTCACGAAACAGTCGGGGTTAAGGGGGGACCTGAATTCCTGCAGGAAACGGGGGCTTTTCCCACTAGATAAAACAGAGGTGGAAATGAATGTGAAATTATTGTATATTCTACATAGCAAACAACAATTCCTTGTTTATTGGGTCATTGATATCGCTGAACCAGTGGTACTAATCAGCTGTTCGAAAAATCGCTGCCAATGTTGACCACGTGTCAGTTTTTAGGTTCAGTCTCATTCGCGGTCACTCTGTGACACTCCAGCCATTAAGATGCCCCCCTCTCTGTGCAGTATTCCCCGGCTCTTCTCCAATGATGATAAGGATATTCCTTTTCCTGCGTGGATTAGGGATGACGTGGGACCCTAGGGATCTGTAGAAGGATTTTTTTCCTGCTGAGTTCTGTTATAGTCCCCCTAGTCACCCCCCTCACTCTCGCTCCCACCTCCATGGTTACCCGGGTTTTTTCAGTGTTCTCTGACCCTATTTTTTCCAGAAAGTAACTCATTGATGTAGTTGGTAAGGACTGGTCATTATGGGCACTCCATGCTCTGCAACCTGTGCGTGAGAGAATTTCCCAAGATCACTCTGTGATACCCCCCCCTTCCTCCTCCAAGGGTTTCCCTTGTCAGGATCACCTCATCCAACGTAATGTATATCAATTATTGTTCGCAGTTATTCGTCTGGGGGAGGGGGGGGAGTGGTTACCTTGAGTCAAACTCCATGCGCTGCAACCCTGTGATGCGGGTCACAACACCAGAAGTAGGCTCTGTAACACCCCCCCTCCCCCCACCCACCCCCCCCCCACACCCAAGTTCCCCCCCCCCCCCATGTCAGGTCAACCTCCATGGTAGAATATATAATATCTATGCCTGCACTGGGTTTGAGGAGGGAGAGTGGTGTACCATGGGTGTCATGCTCTGAGAGTTGTAGTCCGCAGTAGGAGGCTCGTTGATACCACTTCCCCTCTCCCTCCCCTCCCTCCCTCCCCTCCCCCTCCCCTCCCCGACTCCACACCCAAGGTGCCCCTTGTATCAGTATCTCCTCTTTCCCTTTTTCCTGTAGTTGACAGGTTTGGGGAGAGTGGTTACCATGGGCTACTCCATGCTCTGTAACCTGTGGTGAGGGCAGAGTCGCAGTAGTAGCTCTGTAATACCCTCCCCACCCCCTCCACACCCCTCCCCCCACCATTTGAGCCTACTGCTATGTCAGTGTCTCCTCTCTCTCGTTTACCCGCAGTTGAGTGAAAGGGTGTTCCCTGGGGCTACTTCCATGCTCTGTCACTGTGGTGAAGGTATAGTCCTCAGAGTAGGCTCGTGCTATCCTCCCCCCCACTCCTCCCCTCCTCCACACCCATTCCCCCTGTGTCCACCCACTCCTCCCCTCCTCCCACACCCAAGCCCCCTGTGACAGTATCTCCTCTTTCTATTGTTCCTGCAGTGAGGAGTTTGGGGGGAGTGGTTCCCTGGGCCACTCCATTGCTCTGTAACCTGTGGGAGGGTATAGTCCTCAGAGAGGACTCTGCGATAGCCCACCCCCCACCTACGGTGGTGCTGAATGCGTGGGTATATCAGAAAACCGTCCCCTGATATGTGAAGACCAACCCTGTTTACGTGAGACTTCAATTATCACTCTGCATTGTTATTTGGTCTTTTTCAGTCTTTCAATGAAACTTAGTAGACCCATTGATGCTGTGTTGTATGATATATGCGGCCACACTGGACCATAACTGGATATCTCCCAAAACCTTCAATCGATTAGAAAAACTTCGTGCAGTGAGATGATGAAACTGGAGAAAGACAAAAGACAAGCGTGAGTTCAACCAGACATTCATTCCAACTTCCGTTACAGAGTGTGGAGGCCTTCAAATTTGGGCATGTATATTGCGTAGGTGTTGATGGTTACTTCAGTGAGAAAAAGACAACAGCACTCGGCGGAAGGGTGATTTGAGTGGGTTAATTGCATTGTAACCTGGAATATATAACATTAAAATCTGGTGTTCAAACTGTGATGGCCTCACGTTACTGTTGCAAGAGGATTCCCCCTAATCCTCTGCTTAATTGACCATGCAAACTTTGAAGGCCAATAACTCCACATAGGAACATTCTTATTCAATGGGGATTGGGACTGTAGATATAGTGTTTCATCCCACAATATTACCTCTGTTATAATCAAGACGCAGTCGTCCTTCCTTTAAGGGCTTGCAGGCAACACTGCTATTATACAGCTGTAACAATGACCCACCATAAGACCCATGGGATAGGATAGACTGGTCAATGGGGGACATACAATTCCATGAAAGGACAGACCCACTGTCATGAAAATATGACTTACATGAAGGTGGCGTGCCAAAGACTGAAAATCTGACGTACCATTGATTGAAATAACAGTCCTCGAACACAACACTATTACTGAAGTGAATGTAATGACACACTACACTCTTGCTTGTGATTGTATTGTTGGAAAGTGCCATTAACCTTAGTCATCAGTAATGGTAAAAAATGACTGAACCATGACGCACATCGCCAGGAGGGTTCTGATGGTGGGTCATTCAATCGACAGCTGCCCTACCTCAGTGTGGGGGTGCAGTACAATCATTGATGGACTTCAGAAACGTCCAGTAAAATTGCTCGATCGTTGTCAGATACAGTGCATTGTGGCCACGTGGGTTGATGGCTTCATATGGGGGTTGGCAAGACACATTTTACTTGCCACTATAGTTAGATATAAAAATATTTTCCTCTTTATAGCTACGAAATACACGAACGTTCGAATTTTCCTACTTGGATCTAGCCAAGATGTGTGCTGTCTTGTGACTCGAAGGTGGCTTGGCTGGTTGATCAAATAGTAATTCCAATGTCCAGCAGTACCATCTAACCAAGTACTTTGAATTGGGCAGCTTGTTTTTGGGGGTCAACGGAAAACTATCTCATGGTCCGGGTACTTTCACTTACCAATCTTTTCTTGGGCCCAGGAGGAAATATCGCTTGTTAAATTCCCACACACTGTACAATGACTCTCCTGATTTCTTTCACAGATGTTGGATGGACCGAGTGGTCCCTGTGGTCTATCGGTTCAGCCGTTGTCTGGGAGGGGTCCAGGCCGGGCCTACAGTCGTTGTACCAACCCATCGTAAGGGGTGGCGTGGGTACTGCCCGGCAGGACCCCTTCTCCCAGTGGCCAGGTTGAAACAGCAGCCGTTTGTCCGGTTAGATGAGTGCAGTTATTCAATGGGAACCCTGGGTCAAGGGCACAAGAGGGCACCCCAATGCTGCTAGCCCCCCCCCCCCCTCCCTCCATGATGACTACCCACTAAACAGGACTTTTTCACTCTCCTTATTTTTTTTTTTTCAACAAGTAACATGGGAAGGGCGAAACCCATAATTGCTAAAAAAAAAGGCACACCCCCAAGCAGGCCTCGTATTAACCGACGGCACCGACGGAAATCGCCGTCGGGGCCCTGCCAATTTGCCGTGATGCCCTCACATTTCGAGCTTCACCGATGGCAGGACTGCCGTGCCTAATTGTCATTGCAGTCGGTGCCCCTCCCCCTCTCAAAAACTAGTGATAATACCCTACAGCAACTTCTGAAAGTTTCCAGTGAATCATCAGGCGCATTACATGTTAAAAAGTGTCATGAATTTCCGCATTTCATTTTACTCAATCTGACATTGGATAGCATTTAATTCATTGTATGTATTGTTTGTTCACCGTATATCCGGATATGTCCAATGGTGCCGAACTATTGCATTAGTGATAAGGTAAAAACGTGGACTGAACGTCGGGCAAACCCATGCGAGCTATTATATTAACGCAACGTATGTACAATTCATCGCGTATGGACTATCGAATCTTGATCTCAGATCGCACAGTATTCGGATTATCCTTCAACATCATGTACTACATTTCTGTTGTAGGAATTGGTACGTGGAAACAATAGATATAGTGAAGAATTAACGTTAACCCAGGCCTGCCGGCCCGCTGCTTGCCCACCACATTACTAATAATTAAAACGGCGTTACACATGCCGCGGACGGCCCTACGTAGTCACATAATTGGACATTCATCTTCTGAGATAATCTGCTAGCTATATGCAGTGCCGTGCGTGCGCACATGGTGTAACTGGTTCGAACGTGTTTGCGGAGCATGCAGGGGGGGGACCCAGCGCTAGCGATGTGCGGCGGGTAGTATGGGTCTATGTGCGTGTGGGATTTGAGGGTGATTTGACGGTTAAGATTTTAGTTGCTTCGCAGCGACCAAAACTTTTCACATTCACATTTATAATAAAATTGCATATATTCAGTCCTACCTGATACACGTGAATGAATTATATTGGCAGAAAGCTACATTTGTTTTTTCATGGAAACTATAAAAAACGATCTCATTGAGTATCTAGAGTAATTATTAGCAGTTGAAAAATCATTGTCAAAATGGAGCGGTTTTGGATCCGACCGATCAGAATACACTGGAGCTCGCTTATAACGGTACGTTAGGATGATGAGGAGTTACACGAACAATAACACATTTTGCGGTAATTGTCAAATTGCCTCTTGCCTTGTCTTTTTTTCAGATTGCTTGCTGCCCTAAAAAGTGTTCTAAATTGCCTTGGTGGCCTGCCATTTTGTATGTAACCAAAGGCAATTCTTACATTGCCCTCAGAAAAATTGCCTTGCCCCTTTCCAAACTTTTGATTCGAGGCCGGCCCAAAAGCACAAGAAACAAAGAAAGAGGAGAGATCCAGGTTGTTGATTCTACTCTTGAACCGCTGGAGGTCAAATAGAGGAAAAAGAGATCCTGAAGAAGGCCTATTCCAGGCACGGAAGTGCCGATTGGAAAAAACAGGACGTCCTCTGATGCGAGCATTAGGTTCGGTGCGACGAGACGTGGAGATTGGAAGATGCAACCCACCGGGTGGCTGGAAGAAGAAGAGCGAGTTATGGGGCAGTAACATCGAGTAACATTGCCCATAAAAGTCCCATACTTTTGAGCCAATAAGGAAATCGCCCATAAAGGAAATCGTGCAGATGAACAACCCCAACCCATTTGTAGCTAACAAAAGGACCTATCATGCCTTCCAAATTACCATACCGTGACAGAGAATTTCTGAGCGGGAGCGTGTTAGGGACATGTTTCGGACCCCTGGTACTTTTGTGGAATCTCCATTCGGCTGTGGACTCAGGGACCAGTTGATGACACACTAATTTGAAGATCCTGAGATTATCCTGAAGTAACACTTCTGTGACTTTAGAATGATATTATTTTCAGATTGAGGAAGAATAGGATTCAGCAGACAAGAATAAATTCTCACAATCGAGCTTTCACAGAGAAATTGAGGATCTATTTACATTTGCCTGGATGTTTGAAATTGGCCACCCCCACCACGGAACTCATATTCTCGTGAATGCTGGATATTTGTGCCAATTAGGCCGGTATTGTCATAGGGGGATAGGATGGGTTAGCCTCAGATAGGGTCATGTCTTAGACATATCGTAGATGTACACATGGTTGGTAAAATCTGTAAAATTGCGTTACAAACCAGTATGTGAAAGGGACCACGGTCGTGTAAACATGACTTCCAATGACTTTTGGTATCCCTTTTTTTTCAAATATGGTCATGAACCCCCGGCCCAGCTGATCCACTAGACACTGATAAGGCCACAATCACTTAGCCTCTCCCAGACCCGGAGTGTAGAATTGAGTCCCCGTCTGGAGAGGGGATTGGCCAAATATGTGGCACAGGAGTGTACCACACTTCTCACATTGACCAGAAGTGGAATTCACTTTCTCAACTTTTGGTGTAAATGATTGTGAAAAAAAAAACAATCACGCTCACGCCCAGGCATGGTCGCTTGCCCGGCGAGGCCGGGCGAGGTGGAAGCGGCGGGTGATGCGGCCAGGTGCCGTCCGGCATGTGCTACCATGAGGAGGGTTGAGTAGGGTGGGGTGATGTGAAGGGTGACTCTTGACCCACTATTGGGTAACTTTGGACCCCCTGTTTGTTCATTCCTGGGACTGCCTTTATCATGTTTCATGTACTAATGTGGGGAACTTGACAGCAATATGTGGAACATGTATGTTGAACATCATCAGTCCAATTACCATGAGAGTAAAAGTGGGAGAGGGAAGCGGGTAGGAGAGGTGAGATGACCATTTGCACTTCATGCTGCAATATATTATTACGTCCCGGGGATATCAAACAAATTGGGTGGAATTGGTGTATTGTCAAATTCAAATCTCTACAATATTCACATGTATAATCTAATTTTAATTTTTATCCTAATACATCATGGTTTTAAATCAAAAAACACCGAACCTTGAAAAGTGACATTAAAATATCCTCTCTTTGGTGTCCTCCACATCTAACTGGTTTCCTCTCTCCCACAGTCCATGGGCGGTGGAGTCATGGGTCCAACTTGACCGAGTCACACCACCAGCTTTTGAGGGGGGGCAGCGGTGGCGCGACCGTAACTGCTCCAACCCCAGCCCCTGTGGGGTGGCGATGAGTGCCGTGGTAGGGCAGCAGCTGAGGGGCTGTAATACCCAGCTCTGTCCAGCGTGGAGTAACCCCCCTGCCCTCCCTTCTCCTTCTCCTCCCCCCCTCCCCTTGCACCTCTTGAGTAACCTCACCCCGCGTTGAGTTACCCAACCACCCCCTTCATAGAGGCATAGCCAATTCTGTGTACTGACTACATGGGGATTCAAAGAATGGCAACGGTAGACAGAGTCATCTTTGGTAAACATTACTGTCATGACCTCTCGTATCGGTAGTTTGCAATTTAACTCAAAAGTTTTGGAAGTTTATGAATTGAAGTGTAAATGATACACATCACTTGAAATCTGTATCCCCCCCCCCCCCACAAAAGCATCCATGGCAGACCCATCGCACACAAACCCATTGGTGTGACCTAGTAGCATTGCTCAATCAGATTAACATTGCCCTAACATTGCCCCCCCCCCCTGACCCCACCACCACCACCGCTTCCCCCAGCCCCAGGCATCTTATTAACAAACCGGTAGCCAAAGCATCAACTACTTCACTCAGTTTACATCGGCCGCTCTTTCCCCCAGCAGACAAAGCGGTCCTTATGAACGTGACCGAACCAATGGAGTTATCCAGTAGCCAAAACATTTCTCAAATTTACAAGCCCCTTGTCACAGGCACACGGCGTGTCGCATGAACTACCCCTGCCATAACCAATGAATGGTCTGGCCTCAATTAGCAGTGTTGGAGGACTCGAGGCCGGCTCGATCCGGCTCGGCCTCTAGGCCGGCTTTTTTTGGTGGCCTCGGCCTTGAGCTGCGGCCTCGCCTCGTATGTTTCCGCCTCGGGTTTTGGGCCGAGGCTCGGTCGAGGCCGGACATTGTTTTTCCTGCTATTAAAGTAGGATAAATCAAAATATGTATATATTTCTATTAAAACTAATGATGCTTTTTGGATTGTTTTTAATTACCCACCTCGACCACTTGGACTAACTGGCTACTCGTATCACCCAAAAGACTGCCGATCACATGGTTTGGTGCTGCCACTCTTTGGCCTGCCTTGCGCCATGCAATCTGTCCCCAGTTCAGTGGCTAGAGTGTCTTCTGCCATACTCTAGCTGGTAATAGACAACTTACAGTCTGATACACTGCAGGATACACAGAGGTTATATCCTCGTGGAAAATGAAACTTTATCTATAGGTCCCAAACCCCATTTCAATACTGTGTTCCTATGTGGAGTTTATTGGCCTTCAAAGTTTTGGTCCAATATGCAGATAAATTGGGTGAGAATCCCAATTGCAAACAATACGCATGACGTCACAATGACGACAACCCGGGAATTTATTTCCTTTTTCCAAGTCATCTTTGTGGCAAAAGCCTTAGTAAATGGTCTCCATCCTCATTAATTGAGGTAAAATTTGAGTGCGAATATAAACCTTTCCTCCAAGCCTTACATTTTTACAACCGCATTTTGTACTACTGACTTCAGGAATAAATTTGCATATCAACTTTTGTTTTGTTCAATCCTCATTTTTGGGACTTTTTGTCTTTTTTGTTAGTTTTTTTTTCAGTTTTTTTTCAAATCAGAATTACTAGCTGTAAGCATGGGGGAAGAAAAACAAAATTAATTCATGTATTCAAACACTGATAATTCAAAAATTCATGCTGTAATATTATTGCCTGGCCTTGGCCTCGGAAGGTGTGGCCTCGGCCTCGAGGGTGCGGCTCGGCCTCGAAGGTGCGGCTTCGGCCTCTGATGCAGCGGGCCCAAAACAAAAATTGGGGCGTCGCCTACCACCTGCAAATTAGAGAACACTTTTACAAATGTACTCAATTTCACCAATAGCTGTATACCAATCCTTTTCCCCCTCTCCCCGTTTTGCCCTAACAGAAGAGATTAAGTTGTTCCCCTTGATAAGTCATCAACGCTTCGTGGAGTAAGCCCCTGGACTATGTCGGCTATTCGCACACAGCGGACACATCATACAATGTGAGGTAGCGGGGCTGTATGGCAAATGAGGAATAAGGAGAAGCATTCAGCAGCAAAGAATATGGTGGATCAATAAAAAAAAAATTGTAACTTAGATATGTTTTCATGTTCATTTGTGACAGGGTTTCGAACGTGCCTATTTTATATGACTTGTATTATAGGCGGATCCTACAATTCTTCCTTTTTGTGATGTCACAAAGGCAATTTTTGCAACTAGATGATGTGTCGTATCGGTTGCATGCACTCAGATGGATGAAATTTATGAGGTTTGGCTGCCATTAAATTAATAAAGAGAAAGTACCAAGAGTCAAATCATATTCACATGACATGGGCCTTAATTGATAAAAAACAGGTTGGACTCGCTCTTTGTTAATGTTGAATTTTTATAAAAATTAGCAAAGGTTTGAGAATGTTAGGCATAGTCGCAGGGGCTCAATTGGGGCTCAGCATGCAGGACAGGGAAAAAAATGAGAGTATAGGCTAGAGGTATGCTGACAGGTAATCATATGGCCATTTGGTTTTAAAAGAATACTAAGGCATTCTAGTGCTTAGAATAAACATGTTTATTATCATCACAGTATTAGTCATGTTGTTTTTAGTATAATACCTCCTTTAGACACTGTCAGCATGATATCAGCTAAACCTATTGACTGTATGGAGAACGATCCAGTTATTCTCAAACTAGCATAACACAAAAATTGCATAGAATGTGATGTAGAGAAAAAAAAAAACCATCTGTTGTAATATTTCGCTTAACAAGATTATTGTCTGCTGAAGTTTCTTGCAGAGGTTTTCTACATCCAAGATGCTCGTTTGATTAACTGAAAGAAGTTGCTGAAATCTGAAAAGCATCTGTCATATATGCACAGCCCTACTCAAAGATGCGTGTGATTTTGACAAAATCTTCATGAAAATGACGAGAATGTGTCATGCACTCTTGTGAAACATTTTTTCAACATTCTCACCAATGCTTCCTTCTTCGATTTGATTCCAATTTCCTACGGGTTCAAGGAGCCCATTGAGGCTCTTCTAGGACCCTGGCCATATTGATCTTAGATGAGTACCCGCGATAACTCGCCTCTCTTCTCGACTAGCTGCCAGATGTTAACGAGGCAGGGGTGGTGGTAAACCAATCCCACCTGATATCGGGTACCCACGTTTTACGTCCCATCAGGAAGGACTATCAGTGAAATCCAGGACCAGACCACTTCCCTCAGACCCTGGAGGAGCAGGGTTCAAGTTCAAAGTGACTCTCACAGCCGACAGACGAGACTTATTGCAAATATCCTGTACAAACCCCAGTAGAGTACCCCAGAATATCACGGCACCACAGAGCGCGCTGGGAACCCATCGGGATGAAGTGAAGATGCAACGCGACCGTCGCCCATCGCAAGCGCAGGTACGAGCCAACCCAGGAAATCGTCCGTGACTGCTGGAATTCAAAACCCGGAATATTTGTTGTAAAGTGTCACTGATACCACTCTACCATTCCTCACACCTAAACAAGATGGCTAGTTAGTGTCAACAAAACAAAAGGAACAAATAGGGCAAGACTGTTTTGGCCAATTGTTACAAAATTTGTGGGGAAAAAATATGTTCAATTTTCTTCACATTTCACTCTCTTTCACTCTCTTCACACTAAAGATCCAATTTTTTTCTTCAATTTTGAGAACGCATGCTTCTCCAACATTTTTTGCCTTTCAGAGTGTTTGCCTGGAAGAAGTAGTCACTTTTTACAACCATCGAGAGGGTACACTACACTATCTACAATCTCACCGCTTCAAGACTTATTCCACCAAAGATAATGCCACTTTCACGATGCGTCTCCCTTATCTGAATCCATACAGGACTAGGGCCATGTGTATTACCACTCTAAAATATGGCTTACAAAGACCAAAGCAACATTCTGGCTAGTTACAGTCACCACCCTCAGATATGGGAGTTTGAGTAGTAATATTCAAAATGTTTTACTGCTAAAATGGCTACACAGAGCAGAAGTTTACATTCTGGATAGCTACGGTCACCACTTAAGAGATGGTAAGTCTTGAGTTATTGTATTTCCTATGTATTAATACAATAGGCTATACACAGAGCAGAGTTAACATTCTGAGATTGCTACAGTACACCCCCATCCGATATGGGAGCGAGTTATTGTATATTAATGTATTACGCTCGCTCTTTAAATATGGCTACACAGAGCAGAGTTAACATTCTTAGCTAGCTACAGTCACCATACGATATGGTGAGTCTTGAGTTGGTATTGTATTCTTAATGTATTACCGCTAAATATGGCTACACAGAGCCGAGTTAACATGCTCAGCTGCTACGGTCACCACCCCTGTTAGGGTGATTCGAGTATGTATTCCTAAGTATTACCACTAATATGGATACACAGAGCGAGAGTTAACATTCTGAGATAGCTACAGTCAACCACCTCCGATATGGTGAAGTCAAGTATTGTATTTTAATGTATTATGCCAAATAGGCTAAACAGAGCAGAGTTAACATTCTGAGTAGAACTACAGTCACCACTTATATGGTGAGAAGTACTAGTTTAAATACTTAAGGTCACAAACCTGAATATGGCTGGTACAGAGGAGAGTAAGGGACAATACGGCACAATGAATAATAAAGGACTATCTAATAGCGGAGAGAACTAAATGCCGCAGTTCAAAGCTACATTCTACGAATTACTTGTAATGGAGTTTTAAGGCTTTTGAAATGTGCATGTGTAAGTGCAGATGCAAGGCATCCACATGCATCCTAATGATGTCACTTTAAGATTACACAATGCTGCAAATATTCTTCATCTTCTATAAAATGTACAATTAATTTTGTTTTGAGAAGATTATGGGAGAGATTGAGGTTTGTAAGCTGTTGTCAGTTACTTGGTGAAAGAAAAACAACAAAATTTTTGCGGAATGTTGAGTCAAGTTAGCACAATGAACAATGGGGAACACATTAGGAGGCGGATTAGCTCAGTCGGGTAGGAGCCCCAGACTGCAAAACTAGTGAGTGTGCGACGGTCGAGCCCGTGGAAAGCCGGGGGACTTTCCCGCAGTTCTGTTGGACAGGGCATGTCTCCTGGATTGTCCCATGCCACCCTCGTGTAAAAGTGGGTCCCTTGTGAGGGTGACTTGTGGGAGTAGTGAGCGCTGTATGCGGCTGCCCTATGGGAAAAGTCCTCTGGGGGACACAATTAAGTGACGCAATGAAAAGGTGTGCATCGGGAGGGGAAACAAGCCAGGAAATATGAGTACGTTTAGTACAGGTGTGACAAGTCATTGAATGATCAGGGTAATATTTATGAAGCACTCTGATCATGTGGAAAAAGTGCTATTCAATGATGATATTGTCATTAATATTATAATTATTTCTGTGGTTGACTGGTGACAGGGGACTTGCCATTACTCAATGTTCTACAAATGGATTATGCTACACTGAACTAAGCCAACTCTTCAAGCCAGGCTTATAGCCATCACCCTCAGATATGAGTAGCACAAGTTACCATGTTCTAATTTATATGATAAATATGGCTACCACAGAACTAATGCAAACAATCTCTTCTAAAGCTTTTGACGATCATCACTTCAGATAGACTCTCTCCGAGTTTACAGTTCGAATTGGCTGGCATTGTATCAAGTCAGTGTTTTGCAAATTCAAGCATTATGTTATATTAAAAAAATAAACAATCACGGTCTTATAATAGGCTTCATACGACGTTGTACAGTCTCAAGTGTGCAGGCCTTTGCCCTCTGGCCAATGCGTAACTGTTCACACCTCAGCTATACAAATCATGGCAAACCGCCAATGGTGCCCCCCTCAATGTCCCCAGGTACATCACTTGGCTGCCGTAATCATTGCACTTGTGACTGATTACATGATTGTAACCTCTCAGAGGTTTGAAGAAGGCTGGAGGATGAAAGCAACAGAGATGGAGCGCATGCCAAAGGACGCACCGGAAAGGACGCACTGGCTAAGGATTTGAACTCGGAAACCTTCTCACAAGTCCGAAGCTCTTCCGACTAAGCATTCAATCTCCAATGCTAACATGTGTTACAGCATAAGCCACCTGTATAATGAGGCAATCACGAGAAAACCGACAGGGGGAAGGAAAAAATCACCTCAGCTGCTGGAATCAGCCCTCTTGGCTCTGTTTTTCTGCGGCCACGGGACCTGGATAATAAAACTACTTCATCTTGGCATTGGAAAAAAGGTTTCCTTTTTGCCTGGTTTAGGCCATGTATCAACGATACTTGGAGCATATTAGGTATCAATACCATAGGTCAAAAGTCCCAATGTTATGAATCTGATTTTGTGTGGCTGTTGCTCCTATTTCACTTTCCGATTCGTTTACAGTATTACTTCCAAATACCACCCCAGGCGTCTGCAAGGAACTCCCGGCCGTAAGGGGGTGCAGATGGGGATGCTAACAATGATTCACAGCACGCCAATGGACGACGAAAAACATGCCCATTACACACACAGTAGCTATCAGAACAATGTTTAAGTTACGTCATCATTATGTTACACCAATTAACAATGTTCACCATGCCATTTTCTACTGATAAAACCAAAAGCTAATCCACTTGCATTAATCGCCGACAGTAACTCATTACCCGTAATCAGTATAATATTCGAATTTACAACAATATTGCAGACTTTGTGAGGTCAAACTTGTCCACTGTCAAAGTAAGCCTAATGTTTGCTCCATTGCTGATTGTGTAATATTCACTGTATGCTTCCACATCTCGAGAAAAAGTTGCGGGTGTCATTCATGGAGAGGGGCGGGTATTGAGGAAGGAATGGTTGTTATGTATTGGGTTTCCAGAGGATAATACGCCCCATTTCTGAATTGTTCTTTTCCAGCCTTCCCAGCCCCACCTGTAGCTGTGACAATACAGCTGGCAGATTATACAATGAAAGGGAACACAAGGTATTCAGTTCCTGAAGACTTCTGTCATAATAACGTTTGTTCATACGCCAGCATTTGTTCAAGTTCTATGTGCAATATCTGTACTCTAGTATTTGTTTGGCGGAAGAAGACTTTTCGGAGATCTGATGCCAAGCTGTAGAAGAATCCTGGGATGAACAATAATTCATAGGTTTGGTGAGAATATCCTGCAACTTAAGGAATTCCTCCCCCTCTTGTTGCCTTCTAATAAATCTGGATACCAATCATCCAGCCCTCTCAGACACTCTATTTACTCGCAGTTTGTTCCTGATGAGCCTTTTTACACTTGCTCACCACTAAACCGCTCAGAGCTTTAACGGGTATATTAGGCCATTTTCAAACTGTCCAAACCAATCTTTGAAGACGCACCTATCATCCCTCTTTTAGGGGGAATCTGTGAAGTTTTGTGCTAGTAAATGTGTATTTTTTCATAGTAGGATTTTGATAGATTGTTTCACCGGGTACGTGCAAGTCGAACGGCTAGTGTATCCCGATGTACCTTGACAAGTAACATATACTCTCATTGACTTAACGATGAATCGCTTAATTGGCAGCCATATCTGTCATGTAGTTCTTGCAATGGAACTTTTCAAAATTATGATTCTTTCACAGCCCTGGGCTGTCAATGTTCATACTCATACGCTACATGTGCATTGTTTAGATATGTCCAGCTTGACTAACACATCTTTTATATCTGTTGCAGTTGGAGCTGCTGGTGCCTGTGGTATTGTTAGATATTTGTTCAATTATTTTTCATTTGTTTTGGGCCTTAATTCCTTTGTTAGTCTGCTGTCAGTTCAAGGGTTTCAACGTTGCAGTACAATGTTAGCGATATACATAAACATGAACAAATCGTCAAGGAAGACAGAGCTTCATGTTTATAAGTGAAGTGATTGGCACAGTGGTAGAGCGAACAGTCTTCCACCCAGGAGAGTCATGGTTTGAATCCTGACCAGGTCATACCGAAGATTTTGGAAATGGCATGGGGCATTCTGCGTGACATTCAGCACAACGGGTCGTAGCAGAGAGATGAGGAGGGTAGGAATTTAATTATAGGAATGGAACTTTAATTATAAGGCGAGCCGCTTTGGTGCCCCGGCATCCTGTTATCTCATCGGCTTGAGGGCCGGATGAGATATGTAGTTAGTTTGCAGTTTTCAGCTAGATTTACTCTGCTGGTTGCAATAGTAGGCCAGTTGCTATGGTAAAAGTATGGTTCAGAGTTACAATTTAAGGGTACTCTGGGAGTGGTTTGTTTGAAATTACACAAATGCCGAATAGTCACCAAAAACAAATTTTTCTCAGAAATAGGCCAAAATCATTGCCAGCGTTTTGATGAAATTTTCCTGGATTTGCTATGAAATATGAATTGTTTAGGGAAAAAGTGCTGTTTCAGACATTTGAATTTTTCAACTATTTGCACACTCCCAAGAGTTATTTGCGTTGGCAAGATGACTTAAGTTCCACTTTTCAGGGACGTGAGGACATCCTGCAACTCCAGAGATTGCCCTCTTGTTTATGTTGTAACCTTTTACTGCAGACTGCCCATGTTATGTATCTGACGAACTGACGTTATTGCCAAAGATAAGGATCTAGCTAACAGGGCTAGCCAATCAACCAATCTCCTATTCACAGTCGCAGACCGTGGCAGAAGGATGATGATGATAAAGATAAATATTGAGAGGAACTCATGGTTTACCTGTGATTGTCAGAATCATGAATTTTTGCTAAATCAATAGTAGAGATCTCCATTAGGACCTGATTTGTGCATTTCCTGGTTTCTATTTTTGCAAAAAAAAAAAAAGATTAGCATGTGTATCGCAAAAAGTGGTGTACAAAAAGTGGGGTCCGGATAGTAGGGAGGTCCCCTGAAAACATCAGTTTTGTACAGCCATGGGTCGAGCATTCACTTCATTCCTCTATTTGTTCCCAAGTCCTTCATCAGGTGGGAACCTAACCTGTCACCGATTTACGCCGAGCCTACAGGTTACCGAGTGATGATAAGGAATGTGAGGACCCCGTGGGAGCAAGGAATGGGTCACTCTGGCTAATGTTACTGAAGAAATTACAGGGTCAGTCTACCAATTTATCAGCTGTTATCCTGAAGAGTTTCACACACAGAACCTGTGCAGTGTGCAGAGTTTTCCCACAGAATGCAGTGTTGCTGATTAGGACAAATCTATGCAGTCATGACAGTGTGTGTGTAGTGACGCCCAACCTTGTTAACACTATCACTCAACCCCACCAGGATGGTTTAAGCTCATACGTGGTATAGGGGTTCACCATAATGAGTAAATGAACCCATTGTTTTGGGGTCAGGTCAAAGGTCATCTAATCAAGAGAGTCAAAGTATGAGAATCTTATTAAAAAAAACACGACAAGGTCCAAGAGGTGCCTGGTCTGATCAGGTCGAAATTTGGTAGCCTCAAGACCTCACTGGGTGGATGAAGTTCAAACTTTGTATGTGAGTTCCCATGATGAGTACTACATGATGATCCCTTATTGTAATTTTGTAAGGTCATGTTAAGGGCTTAGGCTTGATGCACGTCGGACATTCGAAGGAATTCCACATAAGCCCTTTTGGGCTTTTCTGGTTTATCTTGTTTGTCAAGCATGTCAAGCAAATATAAACCACTGGAATGGAAGGAGACCAGAAGAAAAAGTTTGGCAACTCTATACAGCCATAAAACACCAAGAAAACGTAACAAAGTGAACAGGGAAAAAATGAAAACCCAACTCAAAATGGAGGAATAAAGAAGAGGAGCAACTGAAAGAAATGACACCTCAACTCCCACTGATCATGAATAGGTATAATTGTTAAGGTATCAATTAGACAGCCCTTAAAAAAGCTAATTATACTTACAACTGGCAACATCAATCGGCAAAGAATCCCAGAAGTGAGTAGCGGCCCATTGTATATCAGCTCATTTAGAATGATGCGAGTTCTGAAATGATTGCTATTTGTTTCTTTGGTAGGTACCTGGTGAGGAGTGTTGGTGGGCTGAGACTAGCTGAAGAGGTCTACTCGGTACAGATCACAGCAATCAGCGATGGTGTACAGGGATCCCCTAAGATATGTCCACGGCTCATAGACTATCAGTCAGGTAGCTATCAGTATGGGCGCACACCTGCAAAATGACTCATCCAGCAAAATGACTCGCCCAGCAAAATGACTCGCCCAGCAAAATGACTCGCCCAGCAAAATGACTCGCCCAGCAGAATGACTCGCCCAGCAGAATGACTCGCCCAGCAGAATGACTCGCCCAGCAGAATACTCACCCAGCAAAAAGACTGACCAGCAAAATGACTCGCCCAGCAAAATGACTCGCCCAGCAAAATGACTCGCCCAGCAAATGACTCAACCAACAAAATGCTTTTATACTTTGCATGGTGCTTGATTGTATTTATAGCACGCTGTGGCAGCCGCATACCTTACGTTAAGCTGGGCATTGTTTGATCTTGCATGTACACGGTCCACCAATTCTGTGCTTTTTGTAGTGGTTGCTAGGTGGGTCTATTGTTCCTAATCAATGCATGTTGCCTCCCCCCCCCCTCTCCCCGCAGCCATGCTGTGGCCGCCGGTACTACACGCTTAGCTGAGGCTGCTGTAGCATAGCTGAGGCTGCTGCAGCATAGCTGAGGCTGCTGCAGCATAGCTGAGGCTGCTGTAGCATAGCTGAGGCTGCTGGAGCATAGCTGAGGCTGCTGTAGCATAGTTGAGGCCGCTGTAGCATAGCTGAGGCTGCTGTAGCATAGCTGAGGCTGCTGTAGCATAGCTGAGGCTGCTGTAGCATAGCTGAGGCTGCTGTAGCATAGTTGAGGCCGCTGTAGCATAGCTGAGGCTGCTGCAGCATAGCTGAGGCTGCTGCAGCATAGCTGAGGCTGCTGCAGCATAGCTGAGGCTGCTGTGCATAGCTGAGGCTACTGCAGCTCAGTTTAGTCTGACATGGTGCCTAAACTCTCTGGGTCTAGAAACAGTGATAACTGAAGGAATTAATATTTAGATGTTACATGGCACTAGTGTACAATGTGTGCAAGCACACCTTACGAGTAAATCTTATCACTTAGGCGGGGGAGGGGGGGGGTAGTTTGGTTTTTAGGGGCCACGGGGGGTTTTATAATAGGCTTGGTGTGTGCCCGGCTGACCAGGAGAAGTAACCTGGATTGTTTTGCACCTGGACTGTGTAACATTGATATCTTTATTTGTTGTTGTTAAACATATTCTGGTAAAAGAGTCCATCAATTATCTCCTATAACAGGTGGGTATTGTTGGACTGTTACCAATACATGTCAGTTCATAGGTCATACACACAGTGGTATACTACAGTTAGTGGTTCTATCATGGTTTCATTTTTTACTTGGCATCGAACCATCAAACCATTTTGTTGCCTGGAAAGGGCCTGCATACACATTATATATGTGTATTTAGAAGTAATATGCTTAGACAGTAATATGGCCTATTGCCTACCAACTGAGCTGTCTGTCTTCGCAAACCTTAGCAATATCCCCCCCCACAACTGGGTTCAAATGCTACTCGTAATCCTTTGAAAACCCTCACTCACATTGATGACCAGGTGAATGGTAATCTGGGGTGTTAACAATTTTTTTTTTTTTTTTTTTTCCCTTGACAAACGTTGTTTTGAAGAATTGTTGTAGTCATGCCATGTGTGTACATGTACATGTTCCCCATTATGAGAGGTCAAATGCCATCTGAGATCACCAGAGATCAAAGTCATAATGGTTAGTCCTATCAAGCTGACCAGCTGGTGTGTATGTAGTACTCTCGATGGGGAGAACCCTGTTTTTTCGTATGTTGACTACAGGTCACTTTCTGGAAAAACTGAAAATTAGAAAGAAAGGGAATTTGAGATTGAACTTGATCACGTCTGCATGAATAAAACTCCTACGTGGTACTATCGGAATGCTTCCCCAGAAAGAGTAATGATCAATATTCGTTTTGGGGGTCAGTCCAAAGATCAGCAGGGGTAAAATTCACTTCAAGGAAAAACAGAAGAGGCAGAACACTTGGTCCAATTCAGCTTGGAAGTCAGTGAGTAACTTATTTGTGGGGTTGGCCCTGGTCACTACCAGGGGGTAGTAGAAGTGTAGGAAGGCAAGTGGACAACACGGGTAGCTTGGTCTTGTATGGTACTCCACATGGGCTTTGAATTAGGGTGACCAGTTCATTGCCGCACAACTGGCTAGATTTCTGTGGGTGCTGCCAATTTTAGTTGCAGGATAACTACCTATCCAGATGTACAACTTGGCCAACTATCAACTATCTGTCAAGTTTGCGGTGTGGGGGGAAGGGCACAGGGAGGCGGCATGTTTTGTAAAAGCTGACGGGAGCAAAATTTCTGCACTATCTCTGACGCGTTTATTCTAAGTAGAAGTAGGGTGGGGTTCCTACAAAGATGATCACAGAAATAGCTTAGGAATAAGTTTATTTAGGACCAAATAAGTCCTCTCTATTCAAGGAAAGATGTGAATTCATTTTGTTTCCTCCAACTCTGTGTGAACGGCCACCCGCGAGTGACTCCAGCATCGGGTATGCATTACCTAATACAGCAGAGTAAACATCAACGTAATACAGGGAGTCACTTCCCACAGTTGACTGCCCCTTTGACTGTTCTGTGCTAAACACAGCATGCTGACAGCGAGGGAACACTAACATCTCCAGACTGTTGACGTATCTCTCCGTCAGAGGAAGGATAAACAACTGAGCCAGACACTGATATGTTTTCCCTTGGCACCCTAGCATATTATAGTCATTGGGCCTCCATTGTAATATTAGTTACCCCCACCCTAATTCCAGCCATAAATTGATTGACAGGGAAGGCCGGGATAAGGTGGTTTCCCCATGTTGTGTGCAGCCCCTGACAGATTGACTATAGTGACCAATTTCTAAAGCAAGTACGTGAAACTTTATTGCTCCATAAATGGAAATTATATGTCTCCCTTGGCCTTCCTATGATTTTAGTATGTGACTAGTAAGTATGTCTGCTCATACTGATGACATTAGGCAGAATTTGGCTTGTGACTGGAATCATGTTCAACTTCATTGCACAATCACAACAATACGTTACATTTTCATATATATCTATGCCATAATCATGTGGTAAAACATTGGACAGCACAGAACGTGCTGAAAATGAGAGTTGAAAAAAATATGTGAAGGATGTCAATCCTGGAGTGGGAATTATCCAGTCAGCAAGAATTGTCAGAAAGAAGTAACAAAAGACAATAAGGATTTTAAATTCACTGCCCCCAATGTGAGGAAAAGCTTGATGATTGCATGCATGCCTGTAGAAGGTATTTCGAATATTCGTTGATTCGAAAAATGTCATAAAATTATGTCATTAGTTACATGTTTGGGTCTTGCCTGGCCCCCCCCCCCCCCCCCCCCTGGATCTTTAATTTTTCCTAAGTTATGGTCATTTTTGTACAAGCTGACTTACTTCGGGGGGGCAACTATACTTCTGGACTTAATACAATTGCATTTTCACCAAACGGCCGCTTCATCCACCCTATAACCACAAAAAGAGTTAAGAGCACAGTGCCGGTACCTACGCAGCCGTAACTAGCTGAATGCGGTACGGGGCTGCACCATCATTCTTTTCGGTGTGGGGTTTCACATCAACACCAGCGCGCTACTGTTATCTTCATCGAGTTTATCATTTGGCCGCTTCTCACGCCAACTTTTGCCACTTTTCCAACCATTCTCAGGTGATATAATTCCTTTTTGGGTTTGTGGTGTATTTTCTTTCTGTAATTAATTCACTCATTCCTGCCCATTCTTGGGATCGTAGCTTTCATTAGCGGGCCATTGCTTGTCTTGTTTGGTGCCCTGGTCTTTGTATTGGCTTCTTTTCCGTTTGGGCCGACCGTTCTTCCGTGGGGCTGGGGTTTTCTCCTCCGCTCCCCGCCCGGGCTAGGTGCGTTGTTCCTTCCGCTATCCTTGTTTACGTTGTTTGAGCCTTTCTGGGCCTCTGTCCACCCCTCTTGGGCTCCGGAGGGGTATTTTTCCCCACTAGTTCGTAGCGTGTGTTTCCCCCTCCGTCGCCTATCGCTAGCTTTGCACTATGACTTTTACCAACTGTGGCTATGGGGTTTTTCCGTCCGGTGACTTGGTGTGTTTTTCCCGTAGTCGGTGGGGCTAGGCCCTAAGGCGGCTCAGAGACTTGGCTCTCACCCCCCCCCCCCCCCCCCCCTGCCGTTGCCTAATTTGCATATCAATAGGGCACCTCACGTTCCTTTTTAGATTCGCCTACGGATGCCTGGGGGGCCATAATTTGTTGTGGTCTCTAGTCCTATTTTTATTCTTATATCACGTTCAGCATATGTCGCCCGCTTATGCGGGCTGGCTATAGCTGGGGTAGGGGCAAAATTTTCTTTTTCATGTTACTGACCTGTAGCATTTGTGTTCCCCTTTTAGATGAGCCATCTTTCGAGCGGTGACGTCACCGCCGTAGCTTTGACGGCCATCTTTATTTCGCCCATCGGGGACTTTTTCACCCCCCTGGTGGCCGGGGGGGCCGAAGAGACCCAGGGTTTGGGTGTCGTTGGGTTCCCCCTAAGGGGCCCTTGACCGAGACCTATTTTGAGTACATTGTCTATGTAGAGTACTTAGTTTGGAGTACATTACCTGATTACTAACTTGGTTTCGTTTGCTTTTTTACAGTTCTGTAAGACGAAGAGCATTACGTTACAATTCTCGAGCAGCGCACTCCCGCAAGGATCAGAGGTCCTCCCGTTTTTACTGGCGGCGCGGCGATCGCCGTGCGTTCAAAATCCACGCTTGGTGGGGATCCATCCGGGTCCCCCGATTATAAGGCGCGTCGGGACATTGCGTCCTGTCTTTCCTTCTCCCTCCACTGCTGGCTCCCTTGTTGGGTCACGCCAGTGATGGGGGAATGAGGCCCTGCATGGGGCGAGACTCCGGTGGTGACGGTCACTTCGTTGAAGGGCCACGGGCTTTATAATACCGAATACCACCGGGTCTTTCAGGGACCATTGCGATCCCTCTGGGCACCTCGGTGACTCAGTCCCCCCTCCCTTCTCCCTCCACTCAGGAGGGACGTGCTGCGTCGGCCTGGGTTGGGGGGGAATGAGGTCCCCGCGGGGACCGCTGTTTTAGAGACGACTACGTCGGCGCTGCTGTCACCCTTTCCGTTGTCCAGGTCCCTAATCGTGGTTAGGGCAGGCCTCCCGCGTGTCGAGTTCCAGCCTCAGCCACCCCCACCAGGACCAGTGGGGACTCTGCCCCCGGGGGGGGGGGGGGCACGACCCCTGCGCCAGGGGTGCAGGGGCAGGGAACGTTCTTCCTCCAGTGGGGGGAAGGGTTCCTGGGAGCCCCACAGCCATATGTTTACGGCGTTCTCCCGAATCATATCGGTACGTAGGCTCTGGGGTAAACGTGTTCAGGGGGACGGCGTCCCCGACAGAGGCTGTCGGTGACATAGTCACTGTTAGTGCGCCCACCCAGTTGGGGTCTCACGTTGGGTCGTCCCGGAGGAGCAACACCGTCATGGGCGCACGCCGTTGGTTTTTGGGGGCGCTGCCCCCTGGGCTGCAGCTCAAACAAACCTCGCGACGGGTTCTCCCGCTCGGGTCTCTTCGGGGATGCCCCACCCCCCGCCTGGCCTCTGGCTGACGATGCGGGGAAACTCCGGGTCAGGAGACCTCGGGCGGGCGGAGTCTGTGTCCCTCCGATCCGCCCCAGACTGCAAGGCCGTCCGTGCGACGGGAAAACGGGGTCCCCCCCTGCAGTCGTCCTCGGATGAGGAAAGGAGCAACTCCCTCCTCGTAAGTCGGTAAGCTCAGAAGAAGAGCGATGCTTCAGGCGGGCAATTAGCTTCACGTTGGAAGCTCTTCATTCCATGCACGGCCGTGTTTGTTGGCTAAAGGGCTGTCACGCCCGGCGTTAACGGGCCTCTCCGCCGGGGTCGCTGTGGTCCACTCCCCCCTCTCGAACACAGGACACTCCCGCGAGCCGGTGGTTTCAGTGTCCGGTTGTGCCTCCCCGTGCGTCTCCGCCTGTTGTTCAGGTGACGGAGCGGAGCGTCGAGGGAGACAGGCGTCGATCTTCCCCCGCCAATCCTCGAACGGAGATCGACATGCACGCATCTGGACGTTGACCGGCCCCCTGTCCGTCAGGGTACGGACGCTCCGTTAAGCCGGCTGACTCTCCTGCCCCCTCTGTTGAGGGGGGCCCGTCGGGCCAGGAGTCCCTTCAGTCGACGGAGAGCCACCGTACGGCCTCGTTTGAGGCCGAACACGCGCTGCGGTGGTGACGGAACTGGCTCGGGCTTTCTCCCTGTACTTGTCAAAGACCAGGAGCCGCGGCGTGATCCGACAGGGTGGGCGCGTTTGGACCAGCACCGGATCCGCCTCCGCCCGCTCCTACACTCCCTATGCCGCTGGACGGGGTCCAGATTTTTCCAGGCTAGGCCGGGACGTCCCTGTCGAGCGTCCCCCAGCGGGAGGACCGCCTCATTCGGTACCCTAGGCACAGTACGATGCCATTCTCCGTTCCCGCTCCCCTGCCGCCTGGAGGCGTGGGACGGCTGGGTCCTGTCGGGGAGGGCGTCGGTTCGCCCCCCAGAGGGGGAAGGTCTTCCTCCCGTCTGAAGAATCGGCCCCAGGCGGACCGGACGGCCGATCTCAGGTTTTTTTACCGAGCAATGAGATTCGGATCAAGGTCTCGGCTCTTCCAGCTTTTCTTAGCGGAGTGGTTTCCCCCAGGTGACGCGGTCGGCAGACCCCTCCTTGCGGGAGGTGATATGGCGAGAGTCCAGTCAACGGTTACTAGACTGGCCTGCGATCATTTTGCCGCATTGCCGTCAAGGCAACTTCTTTGCGGCGGAGATGTTTCCTGCCGGACTTGACCTCTCTCCTCTCCGCTCGCCACGGCGAGCCTCCAGATGCCCCGACCTCTCGGAGGCGTTTTTCTCCCGGGTCTGGAACGGAGCTTCCCTGGTGGAAACGTACTGGAAGACGGCGGCGTGTCTGGCCGTAGAGGACAGTCTTCGGTTCGGAGAGCCGCCGCGCTCGGGGAGCTCTCAGGCGGCTCGGCCCTCCCTTAGGGCGGAGGGTGCCCCCACCCCCTGTTAGCGAAGGGGACCCGCCAAGCATCCCGGCAAGACCCAAGGGGGCGCGTCTTCCTCCCGCCGTGGCAGAGGAGGCGGTGCCTCCACCAGCCCGGGGGTAAGTAACTACCGGCCCCCTGTCCCGGAACCCCCCAGGCAGCCCCCACCTTGGGGGGTCGTCTGCGGGACTTTGCGGGGGCGGGGCCCACTGTCACCCCGGACAGGTGAATCCTTGGCCACGCTTTCCCATGTATCGTCTGGAGTTTACGGCGCCTCACCCGAGCTCCGGGCGATTTCGGGCTACGCCGGTCCCGCGGGACGCTCCCAGGCGTCGGCGTTGGAGAGGAGTCGAAACTTTTTTTGGCCAAGGGGGCCATTACTCCCCTCCTCCGCAGGAAGTGCCACGGTTTATGGCGTCCTCTTCCTGACGCCAGAGGGATGAGTTCATGGGCGGCGAGTATTGAACCTGCGTCCTCTCACCATTTCTTCCGCCCACCCCACTTCCGCATGGAAACACGAGCGGTGATTTCAAACACCTGCGGAGGGTCTTTCTGGGGACATCGGTGGACCCTAGCGGTTGCATTACTTGCAGTTCCCTGTCAGGCGGGGGATTCCTATCCTATGCTTCCGCTACGCTTTTCCTCCCACCGATTTACCAGTTCTCCCGTTTGGGTTGTCGACGGCGCCCGTGTGTTTTTACACGGGTCACGAGGGCCTGGTGGCTCATCTGCATCGTCATGGGGTCAGATTCTTCACTTATTGGACGACTTGGGCTTATCGTGGGGACTCAGCGGCAGTGGTTCGGAGGAGCACCCGCACGGTTCTGACTAGCGCGGAGCGTGGGATGGCTCGTCAACTTTGCAAAGTCCCGACCTGCGACCGTCCCCGCAGATCGTTTAGCGGACGGGGGGCCACCCCACCCTGGGGAGACATGGAGGCTTGCACGCCGGGGGTGGTGGTCGGCTGCTCAGGGCAAGAACTCTCCCTGCCGCGGGGGTGGCGGTGCTCCTCGGGTTCATGACGAACCTTGTGGACTGGTTCCTTTTGCCGGCTGTCATGCGCCCCCTCCAGATCAACCTCTTGGCGGTTTTTGCGCCCTCGTCTCGGGATCTGTCGGCGCCGTTCCGTGGCAGCAGCCCACTGGACCCGATTAATCTGGTGGTGGTGAACAGTGTGTCGCATTCATTTAGACGGGTGTATGATGGTTGGATGTGGGGGTGATGGGCAGGTTCCCGCCTTCCCTTCCAACCTTTTGCCTCACGTTGGACACCTCGCTGGCGTTGCGTTGGCTCACGTGTGGAAATCTGGGAGTTACGGGGGACCAGCCCACATAAATGTGCTCGAGTGCTTGGCGTTCTCCGACGCCTTGAAATTACTGCATCCGAGAGTGGCGGGCCGTCCCGTACTTGGTCCGTTGCATGCGGACAGTACCGCGGTGGTGTCGTTACATAACCCGGCAGGCCGTAGGACGCATTCGCCGGAGGAGTCTTTGGACAGTGACCTAGGATCTGTTCCTGTTGTGGTGCGCATGATGGGGGCGCTTGAGGTTGGTTCACCTTCCAGGTTCAGAGAAACTCCATAGCGTGGACGGAGTGGTCTCTTCACGCGGAGTTGTGCAAGCATTGTTCGAGGCGTTTATCGTCCGGAAGTGGACTTGTTCGCATCGCCTATCACGCAAAGCTGCCTGTCTTCTGCACACGAGTCCTGTCGGGGGTGCCTGGGCGGGTCGAGCTCTGGCTCTGGTTTGGGCATTTCTCGATGCGTACGCCCTCCCGCCGTTCGGCCTAGTCGGAAAAGGTTGGCAGGGAGGCCCGTGTTGGGTCCCCCTGATAGCACCTTTTTGACCAACCGAGCGTGGTCCGGGCCACTTCGGCGTGCTGGCGGGGCGCCGCGGAATTCTCCCCGGCTTCTCGGACTCCTGGTTGCTTCGAGTCTGGGAACGAGCCTTCGCATCCGGAGATCTGGGCTGGTTGCGTGGTGTGTGTCAGGGATTCCCTCCGCGCGTCGGGCCTTTCGGAGGGGGCTGCCGCGGTGGCGGCCCGGGGTCGGAGAGAGATTCCACCTTGCCTTGTGTGGTTCGACGACTAGGATAGTACCGAGGGTGGTGTGCGGCTCGCCACGTGTCTCCGGCCGCGTCCACTGTCGGGGCAGGTGGACGTCCGATTCCTCTTCTACTTGTTCCGTTTTAGGGCCGACCACCCAAGTGAAACACAGTACCGCTCCGCTGTTGCTGGCTATAAATCGGCGGGTTGCGGGAATGGGTCAACGGTTTTCTTGTCTTCCGTAAGCCACTTGACCTTCTCCTTGTAGCAGTTCTTGGATCGTCTAGGGTTCGCATCCTAGACCTGCCCTGGGACATGGGGGACGTCCGGCGGATACTAGCGGAGCCACCTCCCAATGAACCGCTTTAGCGGGACTGCTCCTGCCGCAGCTGTTGTTGAGACAGAGTCCTCTTGCCGGGCTGTTGGTGTGGCATCGGCTTGGCGCCGTCGTGCATGCTTGCTCCAGCTACCTCCAGGGGCAATTGGTGTTTCGAGCCTACGGGTCGCTGGTTCCGGACTTGTCGTTTCTCACTAAGACTCAGTCGGTTCCACTTCTCCCAGACACGGTTTTCCATTTGCTGCTTTTGGCGAGGGAGGGGGACGAGGGTGGGGGGTCCGGTTCGGGCCCTTCGGGTTAACCTGGATCGGACCCGTCCCCTCCTTGGTCCGTGTACGTAGCTGTTTGTTTTTTCACGCAGCCACCATACACGGCGCCTCCAGGGGAGATGATCTCTCGCGGATAGTCAGCGTGACCACCGGGCGTTGGTCCATCGCGGCCGCGAGTGCTCGATGTGCGCGGGGGGTGCCTCCCCCCGCGCTCTACAAAAGTGTGGCATTGAGGAGATTCTACAGGCTGCGAGATGGAAAAAATCTCGGATATCCTCTATCGCCTTCATTACCTTCGGGACCCCCAGCGGAGTGAATCCCGCATGCCCACCGCTTTCCTCCCGCTTATGGGGGTGCGGTTCGGGTTCCGCGTTTCTGGTAGCCCCTAGTGCCGGGGGGGTCCCTGGCCTCTAGGTGGAAGAGTCGCCTTTGTGCCTCTCCCTTCCCCCCCGTGGCCTCGCTGTAGAGGTGTTGGGTTGGGCTGTGGCTGGCTTGGGGACATCCTGCCTGGACGGGATGGTGCCTCCGCTCGGATGTCTGTAGTCAGGTTTGACTGCGGAGGCGCTACTCAGCATCTTCTATGAGTGAGTGGTTTTTATTGCTAGTGGAGTAATTCGCTCCCCGGATCCACCTGCCTTGCGGTGGGATCGGCTGCATTGTAGTAAGTCCAGAAGGTTGAAGGTAAGTGCCATGAAGTTAACCCCCCCTCCATTAAGGGGGGTACTTACGAGGGGCAACTACCTTATGCGACACCCGCCGTCCTCCCCCACTAAAGCCGGGGAACCAGTGTGCTAATTGGAATGATAGTGCAGCCCGTACGCTCCCAGCTAGTTATGGCTGCGTTCGGTACGGCGCTGGCTTAACTCTTTTTTCGTGGTTATAGGGGTGGTTGAAGCGGCCAGTTTGGGCCGAAAATGCAATTGTAGTAAGTACAGAGGTAAGTTGGGCCCTCGTAAGTAGCCCCCCTTACGAAGGGGGGTTAATCTGCGGGATAATCATTTATCGGTATGAGTTATGGTAATTACTCATAGGAGTGTGCCGGCGTACTTTAAACTGATTAAGGTTTCCTTTGTCTGATTCCCATATTTATGGCCTTCCTAGGCTCGTCAATCAAGGGATAGATCTGCCTCCAGTTCCAAGAGATATTGTTGGGGTTACTGCCGGCGGTCGAGGTCATTCTATCCTGTGTTAGGTATATATGTACGAAGACGGACCCCCTGATCCACGAGAACAGAGGGATTGACTGTCCTAATAATTTGTGCACTCGGCAGTAGTCTTAGTAGTAGCTCCAACCTTTTGACAAATTTTGACATTTTCTTGAGAGTGTTCTACGTATATTATGAGAAGGCAACAATTTACAATGTAAGGTTGTTTCGCTGATAAAAGTCGATGAGAACGGTTCACAAGAGCGGAGAAGTAATTTGCAGATTCTCCTAATTGATAGGGCTAACAGCTTAGGGCTGTAGACTTTGTGTGTGCTAGGGTATAGGAAAAGTGTGCCAGATCAATGTCCGTCAACTGATGGTACAAGTGAATGATTGTGCCAATTTCCCTCTTCTCCTCCTGCAGTTGGTGCCCGGACAGTGGACGGTTCTCCATTCATGGAGAGGCTCTCGGGTCTTTCGCAGGCGATGCTGATTCTGCTTCCTCTGACGGATTGTGTTTGAGGAGGTTCTTCTGGCCGTTGGTCTTTGACTCCAGACGTTTACCAGTAGTGGTGTACCTCCTGGCATTTATCATCAACGGCTGGTTATCTCTGCTGTGATAATTAAAGGAACGACATGCGTTGTGGTGTTAAGTTTGGGGTTATAAAGGCTGGGGTTAATTAGTTTCTGGGCTTAGCATGGAGTGACAGGGAGAAGAATGTGATCTTTGCATAAGCCCCTCTTGAAGATATGGGGTTGGGGGTCGCTTGACATCCATGAGGTTCGCCCTTCCGGAAGGTTCATTGTCTTAATGTTTATTTATTTCATAAGATGCTTTTTTTCTCCTCGAAAATCAAGTAATAAAAGGGAGTCAAGTCGATCATAATTCACCAAGTGCTGACACATTCATATTGGAACAAATGGTCAAATATTAATAATGGGCAAAAAAAAGGTTGGAATTCATAACGAGAAAAATGTTTTGTCGTCATAATAGGAGGAAAGGTTTGGTAATCCATAATGGTGCAAAGGGTTCACATTCATGAAAGACAAAAGGTCTGTAGATTAATAAACAAAATCGTTTTTTTTTAGCTCAAACCAGCTATTGCTGGTTCTATGGTGATGCCATGTCACTCTATCTATATATCCTCCTATCTATCCAGTCGTAAACTTTTTGCATTTTGTGGCCACAAAAATGTTCGTCTTGATGTGAATCTTGACCAGACTGCGTCACAATGTTTATTGAGATGGGTCATGCCTTGACCACCTAAAGGTCAAGATCAAATGGCATATGTTAAAGGGGCACAATTGGCCAATAAGTAGAAAACCGCAAAAAAACATTACACTTTCCTACAAAATTTTTTTTTGGTGCACAGGTGCTGATGTTCGGTCATAATGTTGGTCTATCAGCCGTACCTTCGGGGTGTTCGGATTTTTTGGTCCAAGTCCCACTTGGGCCCGAGGGCCCACTTTTTATGAAATTTCACCTTTTTATCAAAATTTTCATCTCCCTCCCCAAACAAGCTTCATTGATTTTCTTTCAAAGTTACATGTAATGGTCCTTGGGTTTTGGGTAGAGGGGAGGGCCATTGGAGTGGTTCAGGAATTTTGGGCCCAATTTGGGCCATAGGGCCCATTATATGAATTACTGTTAAATCTTGTATATATCAGCCTACAAATCTACTTGCCACCATGCTGATGTTCAGTCATAAGATGGTTCTGATAGCCAAACTTTCATGGTGCCCAGGAATTTAGGATCCAAGTTCTAGTGTGGGCCCCGAGGGGCCCACCATGTGGAATTACGCAGGAACGCTTTTACCCTCTTAGAGTTGTGTTTTGGTGCATGTGAACAGTACTGACATCGGTTCATAATGATGGTCTACATTCGTACAGTCGTACCTTTGGGTGTTCAGGATTTTTTTATCCAAGGTCCACTTGGGCATGAGGGCCCCATTTCATGAAATTTATGGAATTTCACCAAAGGTACTTGGAATGCATTCCTTCCACGAGTGCCAATGTTGTCTTTCAAATTAAAGTACATGTAATGCTGAAGTTACATGTGATGCTGGGGGTTTGCAAACTTCTGCTGAAAGCCCAAATGTGGGACCTAGGGGCCCATATGTTAATCATGCAAAATGGCTTCTACTATTTTGGATGCCAAGTCAGTGCGATGTTCGGTCTGTGATGAGGTATAGTAGCCGTACCTTCAGGGTCTCAGGGAATTTTGGACTTAAGGCCCAGATTGGGGGGCCCGATGGCCCTCACTGCAATAACTCAGTAATGTTTCTCCTCCTACAGTTGCTGTCTGATCATAATATGGATAGTCATACTATGGGCTTTCAACAATTTTGGTCCCAGGACCGCCTGGCCCGCTTTTGAAACCTAAGAAATGTTGAACTTTGTGGGGTCAGGTCAAAGGTCAAGGGGCAATATGGCCATTATGTATAAAAATTTCAAAATGTATCTCTCCCTAAAAAATACATTAGATTTTCTTGAAACTGTGTATAATGTTACTTTGGAGGTGCTCTTTTCAGCTTGTTGCAGATTTTTGATGAAACACCATATAATGTCGTTGGAATTAAGCAGTAACATCTGATGAAAAGAAGAGAAAAACAGTCATTTTTGATGGATGTTGACCCAACTTGGACCCAATGTGCAGTGACTTGTTGACTTGGGAAGGTCAGGTGAGAGGTCATTAAAGGGTGCAAATAGGCCATTGGAAATTGTCTCTTCCTTTCTCAATTGGGCATTCTAGGATGGATGTTGAATAACTGAGTAAAAAATGTTGAGTGATTGCTAGACAGTTTGGCCATATGAAGATTATTGTCAAAAAGGTTGTACAGGGGCACAATAGGCCAATCGCTGAACTTTGAAAACTGCCTTCTTGGCCTCTGATCTTGAACAGTCTTCTGTTTTGCGGAAGAAAAGGGAGTTAACGATTTGGGATGTTCTATGGCTGCCAAGATCATCGTACACTACCTTGCAGTTCCGTCATAGTTTTTGCCATGGTGAGATTCCCAGTAGGTAGGGTCAGGTGGCCAGTAACTGGTGAGGCGACATATTTCCCTAGGCAAGAGGGTGCCAGGTCAGTGGTGTTCAAAGATATCAGTAACACAACCTGCGGGCTTCAAGTGTAATTATTGAATGAGACGACCTCGAGGCGATCATGTTCAAATTAGTGTGGGGATCGCAAATAGAGGAGGGTACTCTACTGAAGGTCGGACAGGAGGGATCTATATGCCTCATGCTTGGTTGATCTACTTCGAGCATGAAGGATCCATGCCTATGAATTACTAAGGCCCGATTTGCCTCACCACAAATTGAAGTAGTGATTTGGGACGTTGTAGTCTAACTATGGTGAATGAGCAAATCGGCCCCTCAAACCTTTGTAGCACTTGAACCATCACACCCAGCCCCTCCCGTAATTAACCCAGAGATCATGATTTGAGCCAGTTGATTCTTGAGCAAGGTACCTTCCCCGCTTGCTTCTCTTCACCAGGTGTTCAAATGCGGGACCGTGAGGTATCAGAACACAACGGGCGCTGATTATAGCTGCCGCGGAGATAAAAACTCTATGGATTGTCAGAGAAAGTGCGTGACTGGTTACTATTGATTCCGGGTTATGTATGTAAAGCACCTTGATGCCACTTCGGTGTAAAGCGCTATGAGAATTTGACATTATCATTTGACATATTGATTGGAGTGTGAATTCCAATCCAAACCTTCAGAAATGGTAGTCCCAAGCTATAATTAATAATAATAGCAATAATATAACAAATTCCTTTTAGGGTCTTTTAAATATTTTTTTTGTAGCCATCTCGAGGCGCTCCACAAAAACAGACAAGAAACAATATATAAATAGACGAAGCGAAAAACAACAGCAATGGTTCATAATCAACCAAATGGCAAAATATGGGGGCGACAGATAGTTATTGAATAGATGGGATTCTTGACAACCGATTTGAAGATGGGTCTTGACAGCGTTTTTGACGGACTCCAGAGACTTTATGGAGATAGGATGCTGTTCAACGATGGACAGGGCCTCCTGGCCAGAGGATAATGAACACCTCTGGGGTTCTAACATGAGGAATTTTCATAATAGAACATTCTATGCTGGACTACTCCCAGCAGTTAGCCCAGCCGTTAGGCACATCTAGATCTGTCTATCACCTGCCCTTGTTGCATTGCATGTCACAAGAGGTGAATAAAAAGGGAAAGCACTTGTGGACCACATTACAGGGGCATTTAGAGTTGTTACACTTAGATTTAGCGTTTTCAGATTTTCTGGGGTTTCTAGCCATATGTTTTTTTTAATCTGCCCAATCTAGTGTTCCCCAAGACTGAATTAAATTAACGAAAAAAAATGAACCGTTTTTCAAGGTTTTGAAGATAAATTCACACTGGGCGACCTATTCCAAAGTATTTGATAAATTTTCATCCATCTTGGAAACTTTCTACCGAACATTCACTTGTTTCTCCATTCCCTGGTCTGACGTAACTCAAATAACTATTTCAAAATCTACTTTATGTATCGTTGACATTTTCGCACGATCGATGTGCTGATGGACCTTGAAACACCCACAAACATTAGGGGAACTAACATTAGCAGTTTATGGGGTTTGATTCTTCCCAAATCTAGCATTTTTTCATCAAACTGCGTGGTAAAACTGACTTGCGATGTATGAGAACATTGAATAACGTCTAGAACACATACATATTGATTGCTTGTTGAAATCCATTCAATACCTGCTTTCCCCTGTTAACCGAATATCTGATGACGGAATTTGATTCCAGCTGCCCAAAGTGTGGGAATCATTGTAGATGGGCTATTGTGTATATACCGTTCCATGGTGATGGGCAGGCGGCTATCACGCGTAACAAATGGAGATAAGGGAAGTTCTCAGGTACAGCATGGAGTTACACATTCACATACTATATTCTCTAGACACTGTCTCAAAAGCAAGTATCAGAATTTGTTGTCTGATGAACCTACATTCCATTATTTCGGAATATAAAAGGGGCAATGGACACTTGAAGCATGACTTTTGGTGTTCTGATAAACATGGTGGGCAGGGGGGGGGGGGGGGGTTGCTGTGGTCGTACAAAGTCGTGCGAACATTTACTTGCCGAATAATCTTTGGGGTGTACAGAATAATCACAATGTTGTTTGCAATTCATGGCAAAAGGGAATTTCATTGATTTCCCTATTTGATTATGAAGTCCTCAAAATGGGAGTCATTTTACTGACAGTGCCAGTCTTTTTTTTATCCTATCATTCTGTTTGTGCACGAGTCTCATGACCAAGGTCGTGTTGGTTTCTTTTCTCTGTTATACTTGGCCAAGGAATTGTGGTTGGAATACTAGCCCTATACTGTAGATTTGAATGCTTGCAATATGGAATCCTATCATGGAGAGTGGGGTCGGTGTTTAGAGTAGTCCGTATATCCAGCTTAAAAAACGCATCTTTTTCTGAGTGGCTATTTAACAAGGAACACTTCACCATGATGGTCTTCTTCAACCAGGTACATGTTAGGTAGGAGGATACCCACAGTGGCCCCCCTCTCCCTCAGAGGTACCAGCCCACTCCCTTAGGCCTGAATACAACGTATGCCAACAGAATGCTGATTGGGGACTTGAGAACTAGGTGACCTATGATATTGCATAACATAAGTCACTGCCTCAAGTTTTGTGGTTCCGGCGAGAGGGTATCAGTGAAGTTGCATAACATTCTTTCGTATAAAAGCTGGGCATACTACTATGAGTGTTTTCTGCCAGGGAATGCAAAATAGGCCACAATAGTGCAATACTGGTCACCAAGTTAAGCGTCAACTACAGAAAAAAAGATTTGTAATCCTGAAACATGTTATCAGCTTGCATTGTTTGAATAATTGATAACCCCCCAAAATATTATAAGGCCCTAATCCCCTACCCTACACCGCAGCATTATTTTTTGAGGGTGGTTAGAGCCATCTACAACGTTTGTATGCTTTGTGTGTTTCATTAAATGTTTACAATCAGTCACTCAGAAGGTGGTTTCCTATGCCATTATTTTGTGTCCGTAAAGTCTCATGTGGTGGCTGAAGTTGCTCAGAACACCGCAATAGGTGGGCTTTCGAACGCAGCATTGGTGTGTGAAAATGTTTGGAAGTCATGGGGCATCACACCAAAAAGTGGGGGGGTATATATCCTCACCGTTTCCACACACGGGATGTTTGATTGAATCTCTGTGATTCTCTATATACATGTTAGCATGTTCGCTTAAGGTTAATCTGAATATGCCTAAGGTGAACCTAGACCAGTATACGTTTCAAATAAGAATGTGGACTGTTGAGACCCTTACTATTTCCAACCATGGAGGAAATCCAGTTACGTGTGAGACTCTTTTTTTCTCCAAACTATCGTATAGCATCAAAAAATGTTAGGATAATTGCTATGGAAGACACTAGAATCCCAACAGATATTGAAATGTCATTAGCAATTACAAAGATGGGTGATGATTCCTCGCATTTCAAAAACGTTATTAGTTGATGATGTTGTCAGACCAAACTTGGACCCCCAAAAAAAAACCCCCCCCCCCCCAAAAAAGGTTCATGGTTCATTGACCCTGGACATGTTGACTTCGTGGACGTAAGGTGAAGGTCATTGAAGGGGCAATATTAGGCAATTATGTGTAAAATTTTGAAAGAAAATGTATCACCTCTACAAAGTACATTTTAGATGTATTTTCGATTCTGGACGAAGTCAGAGGAATCTAGGACAGTCATGACAGTGTGTGTATGTATGTATGTTACTTTGTATGTAGTATGTAATGTATGTATGTTATGGATGTACGTGGTTGTGAACACGATAATCGAACCCCACTGGCATGGATGAAGCTCATTACTTGGCACTGTGCGTTCCCCATGATGAGTACATGAACCCTATTGTTTGGGGTCAGGTCAAGGTCACCAAGGTCAAAAGTCTACAACCTTGTAACACGGTAAGTCCAGATGGTTGGTCTGATACAAGTTCGGAATTTGGTGTACAAATCTTTCTCTGGGAGTACAGGACCCTATTTTTTTGGTTCGGGTCGGGTGAATTTTGGTCAGAAATAGAAAAAAATTGTGAAAAAAAGTTGATATTTTGGCCAATTTTGGCTGTAAACCGATAAACTCTACCCCCTCGTGGATGGTTGAAGCTCATTCTTGGTAGTTGTGTTCCCATGATGAGTACCTGAACCCTATTGTTTGGGGTCAGGTCAGAGGCCAGCTAAGGTCAACAGAGGTCCAAGTATGAAAACCTGTAAACATCTAATCCGAATGGTTTGGGTCTTACGCAAGTTGAAATGTGGTGTGTAGCTTCTTATGGGGAGTACCGAACCCTATTTTGGAAAGTCCTTATTTTGGCGAATTTTGGCCTTGTAAACACGATAACTCGACCCCACTGGATGGAGAATCTCATGCGCTTGGTATTTGAGTTCCAATGATGAGTACATGAAAAACCCTATTGTTTTGGGGTCATGACAGAGTTCATTTGAGGTCACCAGCAGGTCATAGTCTGAAAACTTTGAATTTAGTGTGTAGCTTCCTTATCATGAGTATAGGAGCCCTTCTGGGTTGGTTGGGAAAAGGGAATTTGTCAGATGTTATTGTTCTCATAATGAAAGCCTGGTGCCTTCTCCCAGTTGGTCCCTTGTATCTGGCCATAGGTGGTCCAGAAAGAGTCACGGAATCACTAAGCCTTTTGGCTTTCTGTATTTCCTCTCTCATTGGTCCCTTCTTCGGTGGTGTTGACCAAAACTGATTAACAATGTTTATTGACTCGCTATGGGCATCTTTGGCCATATGAATCAATGGCAAAGGTCATGTACGTGAAACAATAAGGCCCCTTATTATGAACGCTTTTTACATGAGGATCCTTGACTTTTAACCAATTATTGTGCATTAATTCGTCTTGGTAACCTAATGTGCAAGTTTGAGCTACACACATTGGTGCTCTATTTTTCTCCTCACGATCCGTACTAATGAGAGAAAATAACGCCTCTTACCCATCTCTAGTAGTAGCCCCACTTAGCTTCCCTATGTAGCACACCTGGGATGGGTGATACATGTAGTGGGTATCCTCCTCCTATTCTGGAAAAATGAATAGCCGGGCCATCAGTAATCTTCTCCCTTCGCCAATCGCCAGTGCTTTTCACGTTAAGTCAGATATGATCGTAGAAAATCTTTCTAAAGACTGACACAACCAACGGAGTTGAATGATGCGAAATCGTATTCCATCGACATTGCGATATTCAAGTCCCCTCTTGACTTGTATAACCCGGAAATGGTGCAAAAAAACCACAAACAATCGGTTTCGTCAACCTACCCTCCCTATTATAAAATGGATCGATGCTCGCAAATCCCATGATAATCGTGCTCATATGCATTTACGTTTTAGCCCCTCCTGCCCTAGAAATGAAATTACCTTGAACTGATACCAACCTTCATGCAGCGAGGGGGGGGGGGGGTTGAGCTGTAACAAACCCCCCTATGACCAAGTATCAATACCTTTTGTATCACAAGTTTGCAGCTGATATTTAGCAAATATTGCAGCAGCCATGTGTCTAGGGTCCCATAAATGTATGATTTTTGCCAACGGGAGGGTGAGGCCAGTTATGTGACGCACTTCCCTTGGATTCGTGACCTACCACCCCCCCCCTCATGACAGGTCTCTTGCGTACGCCACTGCCTTCTCCATGCCAACTTTGATTTGAGTAATGCAAGCATCTCCTGATATCGTACTTACAACAAACAATTTCAGACTTTAATTACATGAACTGATCTCAATGATAAAAATGCTATCAACAGAAGTAAAACAGTTCTCCCTCTTCCTCTTCATATTTTCAAACCCTACATGTCGACCTCTGTTTAACTGAATATGCTCGCATTTCCCTATATCGTGCTCACCAGCTTCTCAGCCTCTCCTGACCCTCTTGACCTGACGGACTTTCAAAACGGTGGAACAACTGCTCTCCATTTAAGCGACCTACATGCTTAATTTGGACGTCCTGTGTTTTTCTACCGATAGCGTGCTGAAAACACGTGAACAGGACAGTGGAGACTATTTTTCACACATACCCGTTCATCGAGCCTGACTATGGCCAAAGGCTAGTTTAGGGGGGTGCCAATGCCTGAAATTCCGACTGGAAGAATTTGGTTTTTAGTTGAGCGATGGCGCCCACTATGGGGGCGCAAAGCGTTCAAGACTTGGTTGTTTTATTGGGACCCGATCCCTGGGAATGAACCTTCCTTGGCAGGAAAATAAATGACTACAAACTCTCCTGCCTCAGACCAGGTCGAGGCTGTTCTCTTAACAGGAGGCATATTGGTCCTGGTCAACATTTGGAATATCTACCTCCCGTACCTGTGTTCGAGGTTTCCACAAAGGGAGCCGACTGATCGAAGCGCCAACTGTGAGTGGCGCGTAGTGACCAAAACAATTGTATTTGGTAACCCTTAGAATCACCTCACAAGGTATTATTCCCGAGCAGTTGACCATGAAACGCGCATCTAAAGCCTTTAACAATGGTAATAGCTTGTTCCAGACAAATCAGGGATCCTGAGCGCAGTACAAGAGAGCAAGGGTTTTTTGGCCTTAGACGATAGTACGCGATCTGAGTGGAGCGCCACTGTAGTGTGTCGAGGCGGCGCCTCACGTAGGAATCTTGCTTGAGTACCCCCACATCACCGAAAATGCCTTTTCTTCTTCTTGTGTGGCAAGAGCGCAACTAAAGGTGACCGGGATGTGCCGAAGAGAATGTTGGTGTCCCTGCACTTCCTGGGCATAACATTTACCAACGGATATCTTTTCGATTACCATTACCAGATTATCGGGAGCGTGGGTTGGCTCCAGTCAGGGTCACGGCAACATTTCGAAGACGTCTCTTACTTTTGGCGTGTTCATGAACTAGAAGCACGGAATGATTATTTCTGGTAATATTTCCCGTTTATCTGGTCAGAAACTTTAAGAATGAAAAAGGGGGTGTTAGATCGAGATATTGTGACATCCTGCACATTTTCATGAACACTTCCCTTCTGAAATACGGTATTGGCTTCATATTGCAGGCCAATACAGCAAAGTGTTAGGCACATTGACTTGCACGGGCGGGCGATTCACGTTCATCCAATGTTTTTGGTTGGGTGGATATAATATCAAACCCCCCCCCCCCCCCCCAGTTCTACGAAACTGGTGAGAAACAAATACTATAATGATAGGTACGTACGGGCATAACACAAAGGTAAAGGTCTAACTCATATATATTTCTACAGTTTGCTTAAATGTTATGTTGAGAAGGCCGAAATTACAAAAAGATTTCGCGCTGCGCGCTCTGCATTCTATCTTTTCCGATAAATATAGGAAAACGTATACATAACTTTGTCAGCCTCCTAATTCACATATGTTTTTCTCCTTACGTTTCATCGATCAAGTGCGGTGATTCGGTGAACTATGGGTAGGCCACAAATATTTGGTTTGGGTCTTGTTCCTGTTGCACCCATCCCCCTCTCGCCACTACAACCAATGCCGGAAACCAACTGCCATTTTCCTAACACTGCACATATCCAATGCTATATTTTTAGTCTACCACTGATCCTTATTGTTTTAACATACTGGCTTTTTGCCAGCTTGAGTGCTGCTTCTTATCTAGGAGGATGAAATCTATACTCAACGAAGAACAACAGGCATCCTGGGATGGGGTCTATCCGTGTTCCCAGGGTTCTATGTTCCCATGGTTCGATGGTCCCCGGGTCCGATGTTGCCCAGGGTCTCGATGTTCCTGGTTTCGTTATATTTTTAATGACCCATGTATTTACGAGGTTCGATGTTCCTAGGGGTCGTGTTCCCAGGGTCCGATGTTCCAGGGTCCGTGTTCCCAGGGTCCGATGTTCCCAGGGTCCCGAATGTTCCCCGTTTTTGTTATAATTTAAGCACCCATGGATTTACGAGGTTCGATTCCCAGGGTTCGATGTTCCCAGGTCCGATGTTCCCAGTGTAGAGTTTCCCGGGTACGATGTTCCCCTTTTTTGTTCTATTTTAATGACCCATGAGTTTACGAGGTTCGATGTTCCCAGGGTTCGATTTTCTATGGATCACTGGATCTTAAAAATATACAAAAACGGGGAACTCGAATCCCTGGGAACATCGGACCCTGGGAAATCGTACCCGGGAACTTGCAGTATGGCACTATTAAGGCGTGGTGCGGTGACAATTCTGAGACGTGAACATTTTGGACATAAAATCTGGAAAATACCGAACTACTGCTGACCCCGGCTCAATTCTTTTCAATCAAATGCCCGAAAGTGCATACATTTCCCGGATTTCCGCATGCAGTGATTTCAGCAATTTTTTTAAAATCGGGCAACCTCTAAACCCAATTTTACCAATTATAATAGAAGGGTCCTCGATGGAGAACCTCTAAAATGGGCCTATGGTGGAATGAAGGCCACGTGAAGAAATGTAAGTAATAACATCGATCAGTTTTCATTGATGCCTGCTTCATCCATTATCCCCGGAAGTGCCGCTCTCGTATCTGGGGCGGGGGAGTTGGGTATGTAACATTTTCATGACGTAGTACGCATCAAACTGTTAGTGCGCGAAATGTATGAATGAACATATATCAGTCCTTCCAGAGCGTTTCTTGAGATAAAAATTTCGGAATTTTATATCAACTTCAGGGATGTTTCTTTACTGTCATAATAGTCGGGTCCCGGGATGTCCCGTTTCCGGCATTCTGGCTCCGAAGGCTCCAAAATTTCCTGTACCCGTACGCGACCCTGAGGGTGGCCCGGACGCCCGTATTGTAAGGAATACACATCGATCAGTTCCTAAAGAACCTTTCTTGAAATATAGATTTTTGCAATTTATTTTCATTACTCGGGACGTTGCTAATTGCCCATACGGCCCAGAAGTGCGTTTCCTGCAATCTGGGTCTTGATTGATTTCGATTTCGATTTTTGCTACGGGTTCAGGAAGCCAATTTGACACATCGTGGAACCCTAACCGAATTTTGATCGGGGATGATCCTCGGCGACAACCGCCTTCTCTTCTCGACTATGCCAGATGATATCGAGGCAGGAGTTACACCATTCCCTGCTCCCGGGACCGCAATTTTACGTCCCCATCGACGGACGATCATGACCCCGACCTGCCACTTCTCAGAACCTGGGAAAATTTCCTTGTACCGGTACGCCACCATCTGATGGTGTCCCGAGCACGGATTGTAAGGATAAACATCGATCAGTTCCTTAAAGAACATTTCTTGAAAATAGGGGTCTAAGGGGAAAAAAAAATTCATACCTGAATGCCCTCCGATGCGATTTGGTGCAACCAAGTTACGGAAAGTGAAAGTTTAATTTCTTCTAAAAAAAAAGTTTTCCTAGGTATAATCCCAAACCGATAACATGTTGAGATCATTTTTCGGCAAACAACATTTCAGTTCTCATAGTGTCAATTTTATTTTTTCCCAAATACAACTTGCAAAATGGTTTTTCAAAATGCGATCTTCAGTACTTATAAACCAACAAAAAGCCAAAAAGGCTTAGTGATTCCCTGACTGTCTGATGACCTTTGGACCTGACCTAAAGTAGGTTCGCCAATCATGGGAAACACACATACCAAGAGACACACACGCGCGCACGCATATATAGGCAACACATTACAAAATACACAAGGAATAGCACAGCGAAGATGTACGACTTACAGATATCCACTCTAGATCCTGAAACTGAACTTCAGCTCCTGACCCAATAGTGGCAAAAGGTTCAATGACCGATTTGGTATGGCAGGCGATCTCTGTGCCTGAAGAAGAAATGAGTGCCCGAGTTCTGTCCTCAGACATGGTTGAACGAAGTGGGTCATCGTTCTCTCACTTTAGAGAAAACATCTTTTTGAGTTCAGCATGACCAGGAAGGCTGCCTGGATTGTAAACATGATGAACAGTTGCGATAGGTACTGTTTTTTTTTTTTTTGACACATATTCAATGCCGGGATAGCAGGATGGGAGGGGTCTGGTCAGACGTGTCCCTCATTCTTCCACTGGGGTGCCACAACAAGAACTCTGCCGTAACGTTTTTAGTCTCGGGCGTGCGTTTGTGGAAACTAATCAAAACCGACTGGTCCCTTTTGCAATAATCTGTTTTTTTGAGAAAACCTTAAACGCTACCGTACTTTTTTTCTTTTTCCGTAACTATGTGAACGTTCGAAGCATGATTTTTTGGCCCACCTTTAAAGGGGGGGGGGGCATGGCCCCCGTGCCCCCCCCCCCCCCTTGGATCCGCCAGTGGAAATTTCCTTGTACTCTACACGTCTACTGATGGTGGCGCCCGCATTTGTAAAGGCAGAAACATCGAACAATTCTTTCAAGAAGGTTCCTTGAGATATTGAATTTTGAAAAATTAGCCAATTTTAGGGGGACCGTGCTACGGATTGTACGGAATAAACTCGATCAGTCCTCAGAATAGAATGTTTCCGGTGAACAAAATTTGAGAGTTATTGCCATCTAGGGATTGTTACTTGGCCACTAGCCCGGAAAGTAGGCCTACCGTTTCCTACAATCTGATGGGTCCTCTTGCGTTTCCGGCATTGTTGTAGTGGGAGGGGGTGAACATGAACCATGTCTCGAAATCCTCTTGTAGGATCTGCGCCAACCGATGGTGACGCTACGCTTAGCTGGCTATCCTCATATGCCCCCCTCAGCTCCCGCATCATGGCAAACCATGGCAAGGTACTAACCATGTCAGATGCGAATCCAGGGGAGTTTTTTTTTTTTTTTTGCCTAACACTGACACTAGCTTCCATATTTATGGAATGAATGATAAGAAAAGCAGGTTGCCACCCCAAAATGTGATCTTCAACCTTCCACTTCCACTCCCCCACAATCGCTCTAAACACGTCCTAATTCACTTCTGGCTGTGAATCATGCATACATCAATTTAAAAGTTGTAGTTAAACATTATTTTCACTCAAGTCAACACTGGAAGCTGACTGCCTTTTGATCCTTGACGACAACCAATGAATCTGATGCAGTTCATGTTGTGCGTATATGCGTGGTCCGGGGTGTATTGTGACAACACCTCTCAAGCCACGATAGTTAACGGACGCCAAACAGGTATCAAGTTCCAATAGGTACGTGGGTTCCTCATGTGGTGAGGATGCATGCACCCCATTTGTTTTTATTGCCAGTTTAAGATCATTCAAGGGGACACGACAGGACAAAGTTCAAAACCTTGTGAGCACTGTATTCTACTTGATAGCAGTATCTAGTAAATCAATAGATCCATATCAGGTATGTGGGTTGCACGTATGGTGATGAGGATCAACCCTATGGTTTTTGTGTAGATCAAGGCCATTGGAAGGTCACCAGAGGGTAATCCTTCTTATTTTCACGCAACATTCGGAGCAATGTTGTAATGAGAAGTTTTGTTCGTCTAGGGGGACTACATTGGTGACCTACATCGACCTCTTTCCCTTTGATTGTCCTTTTGACATGATGACCTTGTGACTCAGGGTTCATCTCATTTTTTTGGTTTGGGAGGGGGGGTGGTTAAATTGCACTGTCGTACTAAAACACTGGTATCACACGCTCCAGCTACGTCCCCGTAAAAGGGAGGAAAGCAGACTCAAAATACTGAAATTCAAAATCTTCATATTTATCTTAGCAACAAAAAATTTAGGAGGTGAGGTTGGTGTGATGATGGAGAATTTTGTTCGTCTTCAAACTACGTCTGGCTGACCACTTCGACTTCCTTGCATTTTTAACCTATTTGACCCAGTGACCTTGTCCTTGTGACCTTCTGGTCAGTTCTCGTAACGACCAGACTGTAGTTGCAACAAAACCAAGAGTCAATTACATGACGTACTCAACATCTATCACACAGTACGTCCTCTGTACAGGTGAGTTATGAACTGAAAAAGCTTACTTAAAGCACTGATAAATTTAAGTTCGACGCTGACTCGGCGTGCACGGAAAATCTCAGAGGAATTCCGGAAGGAAGTTCGTCTGTGTGATTACCACTAGACCCACCTTTTCATGTCCCACTCAATATATGGCTGGGTATTGGACATTGACGATCATTAGCTTTGTCCATATTGTTTTCAATCCTGGAGTGAACCAAGCTTTTGAATAATACATATAATATTCAATAGTGTATTGTGATTGCTCATTACCAGCATTGAAACCTCTACTATTTCGTGAAAAGTATGGATTATAGGCACAGGGTATGACCAAAGGAAGGGACGTGTTTCCTGGTTACTCGAAACTCCACTTGACAGCACATCCGGACGTGTTGGTGTGTGGTGAGTCAATTCATTCTGTCACTGCCTCTTGAATAATTAAATTTTAGTGTCTTGAAAGTCTCCTTATGTTACAGGTAAGGAATCACTATACCCGATTGGGTATGATTACATGTGAAATATTCGAGAAATTTCTCGAATAGAAATCCTGGTATGGGAAAATGAGGGAGGGGGGGGGGGTGCGCGTGTCGGGCACCTTGCTCACCGTCCTCCCACAATTTTGGTGGCCCCCCTGGTTGGTGCGTCCTCTTCTCATATGCCGCGGTTGCAAAATGTGCCAACAGTATGCAGATTAGGTTAAAAAACTGTAGCTCCTCACTCAGTTCTCAAAGGTCTTGGTGTGCTTCGTGTTCATGGTCACGAATCTCCCTAATAACTAGTAAAATACAAATGATATATCACTAGCCATTCCAATACAAAATGCTATCCATGATGATCCAAATGATACCCTCCACTGGCTATGCCACTGGTTCCAAGTTTCAGATCAATCGGAAGATTCCGGCGGCGGCAGCGGAAGTTAGCCGCGAAACTTCTTATCAAGAGTTGCTAAATGGCTTTAGTTCATTCTTCTTCTCGAACAGTGGAGTCGCCGGACTTTTCATGAATACTATCTAAGCGGAGCGCCACCACCGATTGGCTCGCGGATGGTACAAGAAAGAAGTTTTTTGGTTGGGCAAAGCCCCCAGGATGACGGAAAGGCCTTTCCCGGGCGTTTAAGGCTGAATGTACCAAGCTTTAAATTTGGGCATTTTATAATCACAAATTTTGTAACGGTGGAAAATTTTGACATTTTGTCGGCCCTCGATCGGTCCTATAGTTTGCCCCGACTATAACTTCTGGGCAGAATGTTTAGCAATTGCTGTGCCATACTACTACATCGTTGTATATTTTTCACTCACAGATTATACATAAGGTTAGGGAGCGGCCAATAAGGCAGAAATTTCCAACTAGAGCTTGCAGTGTGGGTCGGGATATACGGCGAGAGCAAGTGAGAAAATCCACCACTAGTAGTAGTACCACGCGTCTGGGGAGGGGCGCACGGGGCACATGGGATTTTAGGATAACGTTCCTCCTCCCCCCCCCCCCCCCACCCCCCCCCCCCCCCCCCCCCCCCCCTTGGCGACCGCCCACTGCTCTCGGAAATTACGGATTCGCGTCTACAACCGGTCGCTGGAATGGCCGGAGGCAAGTCCCCTCCGTTGTAGTTGGTTATATATGGGAAATAGTAAGCTTAATTGGAGGTCCGCAATCACCACCTCCCCTACCCCCCACCCCCACCCTGTTTCCCTCGTGCATCGGGCCTTTTGCAGTGGAGCTATGCTAATTTTGCGTGTCTGCTACCGGGCTTCGGTACAGGAACAAAAATAACAGATTTTTCTCTGACTAATTTGAATTTCATTTGAAAACACCATAATCATTCGTATATAGTTTGGCAGTTGCATGTGAGTAAATCCCCTGTATTCATTCATGATTTTCAATTTCACTCGAGTAAATCATGGTAATCTTGCAGTAAATGGTAGAGTAAAACTTTGGAACTAATTTCATTTTATGGATATTACCAGAGATTGGGGCAACGTACGGCACCGCATATGATATGGAACAGGCATGCTCCCGGCCCAGCGCAGCATGTATATGATTATGAGAAGCAGAGATGATGGAGCGAGTTGTTTCCGAAATTAAATTATGATCCTACATTACTTGATTGAAAGGAAGAGTAGATATAGGGCCGAGAGAATTAAGATAAGTACGAAATGGATTCGAAGTAAGTCATTGAAATCGTTATATTTTAAAGTGAATATTCGTTATTCACTCGTTATCTCTGTAGTTCATACAGTAGGCCTAGGCCTAGTTCAAGTTGATTCATCCCGGCCACAGGCTACATAAACTTATCAACAGTATGTAGTCTACGCTACAGTACAGCAGACCCTGTTGCACTGTGGGTGAATCATTTAATGTCCATTGATTATAACTATCAGACTCTCTGGGGATCAGCCATTAAACATGACACATGTGCAGACAGGCTCGGTCTGAGACTAAGCTGATGGTATCCAAATACCTTGCCTTTATTCAACATCCTTTGGCAGACAGGAACTTCAGTATGATTGCATGTAGCCTAGGCCTATACCCATGTGACCCTGGCTGTATTTATTAGACTGAGATTAGGAATTATAGGGGTGGGGATCATGGCGCCGCCCAGGGTTGTCGATCTTTTTTTGGGGGGGGGGCAGATTGGCATAGATGTCTGACCAGGGGGAGGGGGTGTCCCCCCTCCCCTTTTTGCTGATTTTTTGAGTCATTATACTGCTTAGATGCTAAATGGTGCCACATTTGATACACTAGATGTAGGCCTAAGTGTATCTACGTCAACAAGTTTTGACAAAAATCCATAAATTTCTGGAAAAAATTAAAATGCATGACAATTTTTCCAGGCAGGTCATATTTCATTTGATACACCTGACAAAAATAAACCCGACGAAACTGTCACCTACGTTCTGTACAGGTAGGCATGCTTACTTTTTAGAAAAAAATGCATGTTGTATGCTACAGATGGTGGTAAATAAATAAAAGCAAAATGACAGTTGTTAGTTACTTTTCTGTAAGTCCAACATAGAATCAATCGAGGAAAAGCAATTAGAAGCAGTCTCAATCAGAAGATCCACATTGTATCAAGGATGCAAAAAAAAAAACTGATATTTATCCTTCAGCAGTACACTCTAAAAAAAAAAAAGGTGGGTAAAATTACTCAAGATGAGTCGTCAAGCAATCATCCCGGAGACCAAGGCGCCTGTGTAGCCCCTAGATGTAGGCCATTCCCGAACTAACAAAGTGATGTGCTGCAGAAATTCTTTCTAGACTCAGTCATGAGCAATTTCAAATTTAAATATTCCGACTCGAGTCAACCTTCCCACAGTTTACGAAATATTCAAAAGTCTAATCCCTGTTTTACATTCTAACTATGCAATTTCAAATATAGTAATGGGCGTACATCCGCAGGTCGGATAGATCAACGCATGGCCTCGTGGTCACACATAAGGCCAGAAGGCGCTCGAAGTTTGGCAAGTTAACATTTGAGCAAATCCTTTCCCTAATATTAACAAACGTGTCTCATAATGACCAAAGTGTCTCAAAACAGTAAACATAACGCTACATTTGCGAACGCCTATATTACAGGCCACAGTTTTGAGTCTCGATTTGAAGTCCTCGATTGAACGAATAGAAAATAACCTAACTTGGATAACGTATTTTGACGCTCACCCCACCCCCGACGAAAACTGTGCATTAAAACATAATTCTGTCAATTTTATTTTTTTGGCCCCCCCCCCCTGTGGCACCCGCCCCTGGGGTGGGGTTAGGGCTATAGTGATGGTTGAGGTTACTTGATATCAGTTTTGGTATGGTAATGATAATATTGAGATTACTCTGTGATCATAATTTGACCTGGCCTAACCCCCACCCTAGGCCCAATCCCTAACACTGTAATCTCATACATCCTTATCCATGGTATTTACACACCGTGGGTGTAGGCAACATGCGAAGCTCATTCCATAGGGGCACTCTGTTTTAGCAGTCAATGGGGCCAACCCAAAAATCATGATATTCCACTCAGTTGTGGGTGAGTCCCAACCAAATCCCGATGGTTTGTTCTGTTATTTTACCTCACATAAAATTGTAGAAATTCGGTTTAATCTGATTTTTCTCCCAACTTACATCAAGCAATTATTTTGTTTCTTTACCCAATATGCATTCCATGGGGGCCTATCCTCACTCTTCATCATTGTAGGCTGCAATACAGCGATCAGTAAAACGGCTTCATTTGAGTTAGAAAAATCGGATTTCAATCGAAATTTCTGCACTTTTTATGTGAATAGAATGACATAAAAAACTATCAGGATTTGTGGCCAATTACCCCACAAATGAGTGAATTTTTTGTGACTTTTCTGGCTTTGCTCCATTGACTGGTAACAAAAGTCCATTATGCAACGATTTCACACGTTGCCTATACATTATGAAATCAATCCTAAATGGTGATTAGGGTGAATTTTAGCTGAAGCCATGCTTGTTTGCACTCCTGTTAGCAGCTGTTTGGGAACCCGTGATTTGCGAAAAACTTCCATATATGTTGAGGAATTGTAGGCCTATACTAAATTTTCATGTTCTTCTCACAAAGTGGAGCCGGTCCATTCTCATTCCAATATCAACTTGCCCCGGCCAGATATCCGGACAGTAGGGCCTAATAAGAAGATGACTTGATAGCAGACTCATTGTAAACTACAATTCACATCATAATGCTCTGAGAAGGATTTATTTCAGTTTTAACAAACATATTCATCATATAGCTTTTGGCATTAGTGATGAAATTCAATGGACTTGTTCACTCCAAGACGTAGAGATCAATGAACTCCTAAAAAGTTTAGTCTACTATTGACCTCCCGTTCAGAGTTGTATTCAATTATATGAAGGTCCTGTGTTTAAGACAATAAAGTTTTTTTTGTCATTATTTACTGAAAGTTTGTTAGCTAGAAAATAGTCACTAAACTTTTGCTGAGCTCCTCTGGGCTTTCATTCCTCTGATTTTTTAATATGTATGTTAGTGTGTCATCATCAATAGCCAGTGAAAAATATTTGACAACCCTGGAGATACCATCAATGTAATAACAAAAATAGAAATGGGCCAATATTGAACCCTGGGGTACACCACATCTAATAGTGAGTTTATCGAAGGGCTATCATTGACCGAAGAAAACTATTTTCTATTGTAGAGATAAGTTTTAAACCAAGTATATACAGTTTACTGAGTAATAAAAATCACTGGTCAATAGTAGCAATGCTTGAAAGGTCCAAAAACACACCTCTGGAGTCACATTCATCATTGAAGAATGTTTGTAATGGAGCCTGTGGTAATGGAAGGGCTCGCGCAAGGGAATGAAATCATAGATTTTGCATCCTCAGCTTGCATGCTCCTGAGGATAAGGGGACAAAACTTTCATTGTTTGAACAATGTTCCATTAAACAATACCAGCAGAATACACAGGGCCCAGATTTTGATCTGCGTCAGGCTCACAGCCAATCGCCAAACTCCCGCTATATATATACGCCACGTACGTAGGCCTATCCTCCCTCCCACGTTACTGTTTTTTTTTTTTATTGTTTGTAGCTATGGAGTCGACTGGCACATGTGCAATTAGATGCTCGCCTTATGGTCACTTGTCCCCTCTAACATGGGCTATTCTATGAGGAGGTGAAAGCTCTGTGAATTTATACCTGCAGTTTCTTGAGTTGATAGCCACATAACATCACTATAGAAATGAGGTAGTATATGGGTACTGATTACTGCAGGCTCCACACACTGTAGTTCACGATTGTCACTATGGCAGGCTGATGAGCCATTTGGGGTGACGGAGAGGAGTAGCATTTCAGTTTTTTTTAATCGTTCAAAAAGTCATTTGAAAGCCATAAAAAGTCATATATCATTACGTTTCATTCTGCCTATACATATTGAGGTGATCTATTGTATTGACCAATATAACAACTACAATTGAATTTTTTTTTTGTTGGAACGCGAGTATTAGGTAAAAATTCACAATTCCATGGAATAAGTCCCTGTGGCTTAACAAATATATACATTTGTTACGGCCTTGGACTTGCCCAGGACTGGCATGAAAAAATGTAGAAAATAAAGATAAAATACAAGAAACGTGTCATGCAGTGAAATTGTGAAAACATTATTTTTCATAGCTAAAAGAGACTATAGTACCAAGCTGTAAAATATGCGGAACCCGCAGTAATGGTCACCTTTAAACACATTTGCGCAACCTGCAGTAACCAGTACACTTTAAGCACAATTGCTTTAAGACACTCGGCTCAGTAAATACAGAATATCTTTAGATTGCTCTGCCTTGTGATTATAACAGCATACTACATTTTTTGCAGTGTCAGAGTGAACTAGACAGTTACCCATGCATTGGAATAAAGGGGCTATAGCTTGCTGATGTTTGCTATCTGCAACAAGTGTGTTTGTATTGGCTGGATCGTAATTCAGTCATTACAAAGCTTTGCCTGTGTTCAAACTTGTCATCATGGCATCTACAGCCTCGTTCGAGAGAAAAAGAAGGAAAACAAGATTCAACATGAATGGACCACTGAATTCTACTTCATCATGCTTTGACAGTCAAATGCTCAGCCAATGTGTTTGCACGTAAATTATATACAAACTGTTACATTAGCACAAAATCCCTAAAATGAGTGAATGTTGAACCGTGAACACTTCAGGAAAGGGCCGAATTCACATGCTGCATGGCACCATGTGTGCACCTCATCATGAACCCATGCAGAGCTTCACTCGGGGCCCTCAATCCGTTTTCTAGACCTCAGTCGTATGGGAGTCTGTCTGCTCGATCTCCAGCATTCAGAAGCGATTCCAAATATCTCTATATATGGGCTCAATCATGTGATGCTGTTGAAATAAGAACATTGTTGATGCCATTTTGCAGTTGGGGGGAGTGCTTTCACTGATAGTTCTAAAGGTTTACGTGGATCGGTTCCATTCAAGACGTTTTCTTGAATGAAATCTGAATTATGCTCTGTAGGCCATATATATATATTCGGGCTTCATTCAATGACGCGGAGGGGGGGGGGGCAGAGTTTTTCCTGTTTCGGAGAGCATATGGAGAGGTGGCGATTGGATAAGGGTCGCCCCCCTTCCCTTTAGAAAATTTTTGATGATGAAATGTCGGAAGCAATCTGATGCTATTTATGAGCCCATTTCCTCTTTTTTGGTATGGCACATTCACACCTCACCACCCCCCCATGAATAAAAATTGCTCAAATGCATTTTCGATCAAAATATCATTCAGGTCAAAATATGATGGGCCGCACACACCCCTCCATGCCTCCCCTGGCAGCACCACTGTTGATGACCATCAACATTCTTCAAAATCAGTACGAGTCCCAGAAGTTTGGGTCATCTATATTAGTAATTCTCTCCAATTGATTCTGTGCCAGATGTTAAGTATGAGGGGTAATGAAACCAGGTCTAAAGAGTACATCAGTTAGCTACAAAATGCATGCATATATATGTTTATGATCTGTATCTCTTAATAATCAGGGAGTATTAATTCCCAGTGATTCTTGATCACATTTTTTGTCATCACCTCTTGCAATCTCTCACACACCTATCCTTCCCTCTTCTATACACAGTTGTTATTTTCCACAAAATGCTCAGATATCAAGTGCTTCCACTTCTTGCCAGGGTTCATCAATCAAATTATATGCGCAAATTGTTTCTCACACTCTTGGGTAAAAATAAGATTGAGGGTGGAACTTACCTTGGTATTAAAGGAGAATGTAAGTCTGATTTTTCAAAAGTGAACTAACAATGTCAAATTATAGAACCAACATGCGATGAACTTCTCCAAATTCAATCGAAAAATATTGTTTGCTCTCCGAGATACATGTATGCCAGTTTGAAAGTTCAGTAGTGTACGGCCATTTTGATAAGGATTTTGCTTTCACTCAACCCCCTTGTAGTTTGTTTCTCATATAATTTGCTGTCAAATATTTCAAAATAGTGTACATAACTTTAAGCTACTGTAGTTTAGTGTAATTTTATCTCTGCGTAATACTTCAGTAATTCATCAGAAAAGCATGCGTCGGATTACTCATTAGTGCCTATAAAATTGAGAACTACATGGAATGCCTGCTATTAGGGGTTGTGTGACATCTTAATTGGACTTGTTCGAGTCCCTCGCTATTTTTTTTGAGAGGAAAATGGCGTCACCCATCTCCAAGTTTTGAGAGCACCTAACTTGGGAAGGGAACAATATATTGATTTTTTGTTTTTGGGAAATGCCTATTATACACTGCTGCTTCCTATATGAGTAGATACTTTCAAGGTTTCATTCTCCTTTGAGCCCAACAAAGCAACATGGTGCCCTCATTTCTCCATTCAATGTTGCCGCCTAAAAATCTCTCAAACATGGGAGGAATTAGGGAACAACGTACTCACCCTTTTCATCCAGGATTGTAGTATAGAAACTCTTTTGTGTTCAGGAGCATGACTTTTATTCCTACAATCTGTTCTCCTGTGGTCGGTGATGAACAATTACCTTCAATACCTTGGGTATTCCTATCGAAAGGTTGGACTTGTGTTGATATTGATTTGTTTTGATTTGATTTCTATGGGTTCGGGAACGTTCCTATGTGAGGCTCATCTAGGAACCTGGCCATATTGATAACTCGCCTTCTCTTCTCGACAAGTGCCCAGATGATATCCTGGTAGGGGTGTAACCAATTCAAACCTGCCATTTCGCGTCCCCATCTGACCAAGTCTGACCAACCAAGACGTCGTCCATCGCACTGCAAGTACAGCCATCTAGGGAAAAACCTCCGGTGACTGCTGGATTTCGAACCCGGAACATTTGCTTGAAAGTGTCACTGATACCACTCTGCCATTCTCCCGCCCATTGTTAATAATGGTGTCATAAACAGACCCTGCCTAGCTTCTCTGATGTATCTATCTCTTTCAAGAAAGGTCTCTGAAATCAATTTGTGGGTCCGCGAGAGCTGAGGGGGTCTGATGAAGGTCTTAGATATGATGAAATAATTCAATAAATGCACTAATATGCATCTCAGGCAAACTAAGATATTTAGAGAAAAAAAATAATATTAAAGGAATGGACCACCCCTCCTGCTCTGTGACTGTCCTGGGGATCGTCAAAGCATTTCTATCACTAGAGATGCATGGATAGGAAAGTGTTGAGAACCTAAACCCTAGCTACTGTATTTATAAGGCAAAACCGCTTGTAAAGAGGTTAGTGCACTATCGTTTACTGAGATGTCACTGAACACACCCGCTTCACGAAGCTAACTGTCCATTTTGAGATTCTATATACGGGGGCCGGGGGATATGAAATTTAAATCATGTTATGTAGTTGTTTGATTGTAGTGCCCAACCACACGTGAAATATGGATTATTACTGACTATTTGAACTGCAGATAGCTTGTCGAACAACTTCATTTGAAATTATGATGTTGTGCTCATGTCCTAGGATGCAGCCACTGAGGGGGGGGGGGGGGCAGTCATCGTCCTCAACTTCTATAAGGGCCCTTCTAACACATTTCACCTTTACAGAAAGTTGCAATTCTGCTTTGGACCCCCCTCTCCGCACCCCTCCCCCTACCCTCTCCGCCCCCCTCCCCCTACCCTCCTCCGCCCCCCCTCCCCCTACCCTCTCCGCCCCCCCTCCCCCTACCCTCTCCGCCCCCCTCCCCCTACCCTCTCCGCCCCCCTCCCCCTACCCTCTCCGCCCCCCTCCCCCTACCCTCTCCGCCCCCCTCCCCCTACCCTCTCCGCCCCCCTCCCCCTACTCTCTCCGCCCCCCTCCCCCTACCCTCTCTCCGCTGAATTACTCTGGACAGTCCAACTTTCAGTATACGTGGCTGGGCCCCGGTCATATTCCCTATATACACTTAGTACTACTGCTGCATTTCAGTGCCCTTAAGACTCAAAAGACTCCTATTGCTCACTATTTATTGAAGATACTAGTATTGAATTTCAAGTGAGCAGTTCTGATTCACTCACATGTTGTGCTGCATATTAAAACCCTACAATGCCTTGTTCTAACTGTTCGTCATTCCACCTTACACATTTTGACTCTGCTCTGTTTCAAACAAAGGGTAATTTGGTCATAGGTACGATTAACAAGTCCCTCCATTTTAATACTCCATTCAGTGTGACCAACTCGAATGATACACTGATCTGTTAAATCGGGACTCCAGGTGAGCCTTCGTTAAACAACGAAAATGAGGATGAAGTTTATGATGGGACGCAATTAGTCAACCCTCCTATGCGCTGTTTGTTTACATTCTGCTCACACCAACACTCGCCGCCTCTGCGGTAATGTCTTTGTTCTTGCCCCTCGTATCCGATGCCACACAAGCACTTGTAATTTACGGAAGGAGCCTCTCTCCCAGAGTGCGAGCGCGGACGTTGAATTGGACGTTGTCTGTCTGACTGGCTGGCAGGCAGGCCGAGCTCACTCAATTATGCCGTGTGTCTGTGTGTGTGTGGTCTGGGCATGGCGTAATATGAGCATGCAAATGTTTCTTAATGCAGCAGTCCTGACGATGCTCTGAGAGTGTGCAATCAGTGGTTGTTGTGGATTAATATGGAGTTAACACTCGCTGGATAACCTCTTGCTTTAGTCACAGCTGGTTCCTATTTTGGTGAGTAATAAATGTTAATTGATTTATTCCAGGAACAAGAGAATTTCTCCAGTCAGATATTGGCAACTACCTATAAATAAATTGTTTTGAGATGAAACTTTATGGAAACTGCAACATATGTGAAATTGGAATTAGACTTAGCTATGGTTAGGCTCTAACACACCTGTTTAGTAACTGTTTCATGCACAATAAAGATGCCAATTGATCATATAGAATAGGGCATCTAAGATACTTTTTAATTTTACAGTGACTTTTAATTGTGGTTCCCTACTAATCTGTGTAGGCCTTTTTAGCATATTTTAGTTTTTTTAGTATGTACATCTCAGATAATGTAGGCATAACAATATTTTTTTTATAGACCAGCTACTCTGAGGTGTCAGAACCCTGCCAACAGTATATGTAGGTGGTAGGGGGTGGGGGAATGTGATCACATTTTATCTTGGACTATTGCCAGAATGAGGGGGGGGGGCATTGCCAATTATGGAGGGGGGACATTGCTAAAATGTGGAGGGGGGACATTGCCAAAATATGGGGGAGGGCAAGAGAGAGGGTATGTTGTTCCAATCTGTGCATATGCAAGGAGGAGGGGGGTTTGGGGTTAGAACCCCCATGACCACCCATGTGACCAATGAAATTTTCACTGTTCAGTAGATGTTTTACAGCGTTTTGTTTATCAAAAATTGCAACAGCATGTGTCTAGTGCTGCATAATTGCATTTATTTGCCAAAAGACAGGGTGAGGCTATAAATTAAATTTGGCGCGACCTCAACCCTCCTTCCTCCCCCAGACAAATCTCTCTGTATGCCACTGGTTCCAACCTGTTGATGTGCAGCTAGGTAGCTAGTGTCAGTGAATGACATTGTGTTATCATCAGTGGTCTAATCTAGTTAAAGAATAGCAAATTCCTGATTCCAGTCATATTTTGAGCGAACATTACAAGGGTAAGAGCAGAGGGGGAACGAGACAAAATCACTGTATTTTGGCATAAAACCTGTGAAGTAGAGGTCAGCAGACATGCAGTAATTCCCCCTCCCGAAGTCTTCCACGATTTTACTAGGGCGGACATGTGTAACTATGTTTCAGATTAATTGGATAACGCATTGAAGAGATTTATTGTGGTAACGCCTGAAGTGGTCGGCAGTGGAGAGTGCGGCAAGGATATAACTTTGATGGATATTTTATGAATGAATGCTGGACTGACACGGTTGAATTTCACTCAGAAATTCCTCAGATTGAAGTTGGCCAAGAACTGGGTCACCTCATTAACTAATACAATAAATCTGATAACAATTGCTTGCCACTGGCACATGATATTGGTTGATAACATGACGGTCCAATGGTGCATTGAAACGTGGTCAAATTACATTCGGCCAAAGATCCCTGCAGGCAGCTGCATACCTTGTGTTACCAGTACTTGTAGTATTGAGGTAGACCAGGTATATATCTCGTAGTGATATCTCCATGCCTGGATATCGTTGGCTTGGTGATGACTTCATGCACATGCCAATCATAAGACACACCCCCACCACCCCGAACAAGGAGAGTCATCATCTAATAGCGAGGTGATTCACCTGTGGGTCCGTGTGACTGGGGGTAAGTTATGCTGGTCCAGCATTGATTCACATTTGCACCTTCTTGACGTGTACTACGGTTCTGAGCAGTGCGGAGACTCGAGTCGTGACTCGGACTCGGTCCGGACTTGAGTCCTATTTTCAAGGACTCGGACTGGGACTCGAAGTTCTGACTCGACTCTGACTCAACCAAAATGACTCGGGTACTCGGTCCTGTCCGAGTCCTCTATTTTTTCAAGGAAAGAACTTGATTTTACGATCGTACAAGACAACCAAAATAATACGCACAACGCTCCGCCAAAAAGTAGCTAAAACTCCTCCAACATATTGTGACGTCGTGCCTCTAAATCAGGCGGAAAGTTACTCATTCCACACTCTCGCAATGTTGCACGGTCCCACAGATCAATTGAGAGAGAACAGATACCGTCATGTGAGCGAAAGAGTATACATTGTGCCAAAAAGTTGGGACAAATTGTTTGCATATAAATCATTAGGAAAACAATATTTACCATGTAAAGAATCAAATAAATAAATGTGATATCTCTGAAACGTCACAGCATTATTCCTGTTTATAATGATACCTAACACAAATATTAACACAACCTGGAAAATGGAAATACCAAATCTCTTTGATTATGATTTGTATTGGGGAAGATTTAGAGCCTAGCTTTCATTTCCCCTGTGCATGTATGTTAGGATACTCTCTTAACAATGTGCTTTTCGTATTCGATATTGTATGTAACTGGCAGTGTCCACTTTACCACGTACATGTTTTATGTGATAGATCATTGTGGAAGTTACCAGCAGGGGTTGTACTTCTCTGTGACTTTAATTGTGGGAGCAATTCCTTTGCCCTTCATCCGTGCGAAAGAGCACTTTCTGACACTACGGATTTACTGAAAAAATATAATATAAATCAATGTAATACCCTATTCATCATGTGCCCTCCTACATCTATCAGGTAAAATCATTAGTCTAACCCTGATATTTGTAAAAAAAAAAACCATCATGAGGTATGCTAGGACCAGCCCGTCCCTCTATTCAAGTTCTTTTATCATCATACAGTACATTGTTAGCCGCTGCATTTCAACATTGCCAGGTAGGCAAGCATAACACAATTTTACGCCTTGAATTTGTTAATTTATGTCGGGGGGGGGGGGGGGGTCCAAATTTGATAAGGACTCGGATGACTCGGATCGGAAGCTATGACTCGTATCGACCCGTACTGAGGACTCGGACTCGGATTGATAGGACTCACTCCAGCACTGGTTCCGAGATAGTTACTGTGGGTGTGCCCATATTGCAATTATTTGCCAGACAGATAGGTGGTCGTGGGGTGTGTCTTCATATATTTTGTTGACCTACATACCGTGTGTATTGATTGACCCAGTCAAGAAATCACAATAGCTTTCGGCTTCCTGATTCAAGAAATACGACATCTCCCCCTTCCCTGTCCAAACCCGCTGTTCCACGTAATCACCGTCAAAGGGTACAGAAATGCTAGTTGTTGGTGAATGAACAGTTTTCAGGAGAGGCAACACATTACCTGAAGAACTGGATATGCACAATCTTGAAAGTTGGGGGTGGGGTAAGGGTTTAAGGCAAGTTAGGGGTACAGGCAACAATGATTCCTCTTGGTGTGTGAGTGACAATAGCCCCTCATAGATGTTGGAGTCACATGACCAACCAACCTCTTCCCACCCCTTATCCTTTGCCAGTGGTTGTGCACTTAAACTGTGCACAAATTTTGTGAGGCACTCTGATATGAAATTGTTTATCCTATTGGAACTACTGTGTCAGCTAAATATGCACTCGCTGTGTTCCTAATACATGTGATTTGTTTCATGAATACACAAGTTTGACACGTGTTGCTTGTTCTGCATTTGCGATCCCTCGTGGAAGTGTCTCTTTGCTGTACAAACTACTCAAATAATCACGATATAATACACGACTGTTCGAGCTATACAAGAGGTCAGTATGTTGATGAATCCGTTTTAGGCTCGTCCTATAGGTCATGCAGTCCGTAATCAAAAATGTGCTCGCTCGTCGTTGGCCAAAGTTCATATTGACTTCTTGGTGTTCTCTTGCTCTACTAGTAGCACATAATAGATATTGTACAGGAATTTCTTTCTTCTTGAATTCTCTTCGTGACTACAATCAACCAGAGCTCAATTCTGACATCGTTGTCTAAACATTGTGTTTGTGGGCGCGTATCATTGACGCTAATGCAATGGCCAATAAGAAGCAACATGTGCCCTATCATCATTCATCTTGCATCTTCTCGGGACCGTTGGTGGCCGGTGCTATAAGGAGAGGTATGGTGTTGGGATCTTGGAATGCTGGCTAGCCTTTGCTACATAGTTTGAGTATTCCTCAGAGGAAGACCCTACAAATAACGTCCTTCTTCCCCTTCACACACTTAACCATCAACGCTGAAATTCCTGACCCGAATCAATTAAAAAATTCTACATAGCTCATTGGAAAAAGGAGAGGGGGGCGGGGCTTCGACAAAAAAAGCTTAGCCCCCTGCCCTAAATTTTCTGCCATGACTGCTGGCCATCCATCAAATCCCTGGATTATCCTCTGGATTCTCCTCTGGATTAGTGAAGAATCTCCCGGCAGAGGAATGTAGGGCAGTTGACTACTTCTGGGAGGGAGATCCTCTTCACATCCCAGTCATCAGCATTCATTGAAGTTCAACATTTTTACAGGACTTATCTATGTGGTGCCTTGAAAGATAAAATTAGGAGCCTGCTCAAGGAATTCGCGTCAAGCCTAGCTGTTTCTACGGTCAGGGAATCATTGGATCAGGATCTGTCTATGACTAAGGATTTAAATAGTTACTGATCAGAACGCTATGAATAGATTCCTTGAGGGTAATTAAATAGGAATATGACTGCACCATGGCTGTTATGGAGAAGACCAGGCATGGCCCCAAATCATCTCTCTTCAATTATGGGCAGTGACTGTAGAGGGGGGGGGGGGAATAGCAGTGGGGGGGGGGAACATGTGCCCTCCCTGCCCCTGTCAGGGGAGGTAAATGAGATAAATAAAAGGGTATCCTTGGTTTGGAAATATACAGTACTTACTTGGAATAGGTGTTCAGTTGTCTTTCCTCTCCAACTGCTGGGTCCTTACTTTTTTTTCTTCAGTGTTTTCATTGAATGACAACTGCAGAAAGAACTACGCTTGTATGATAGGCTAACAGCTGATTAAAAAACCCAATGATCAGATAATTTTTCAGTCACTTAAGGTAATTACAGGCCAGTGTATGTGTATTGCGTTAAACTGAAAAGCATCCTATTATGTAATATTGATTATTATCATACTGCACATATTCTTTGTTCTCTATTATTTCCTACACATTAATTCCATTTTGATGGAGTATTCAGTTCGGGAAAAGGGACTGCTATGGTAGATGCTGATGGTTACTTTGTGGGAGATGGATAGTATAATTTTGGTAGAATGTCAAGTTATTCAATACAACGAAATGAATTACAGATCTGTATTGTTCAACTGCTGTGGCACACATTTGCAATTGGGACTTCCCCCAATGAGCCTTTCAGGGTTGTAAGTGCACATGCTCTCCAATAAAAAAGCCAGGGTAATAGACAAAAAATCTTCCCTCCCAATGGCTCTATGACACGGGTAGTTGCAACTGGTCTTTTGAAAGCAACCAATTTATTCCATCTTTGGATGGTATTCTTGATGAGTATTGGGGGAAATTGTGAAGTTTCGTGCTCTAGTATGTGTAGTTTGCCTCAGGGGAGTTTCGAGTTTGTTCGGTACACTGTATATGCCTTCAACTTCGAGAGGCCAGTGTAGCCCTATGACCTTTGACACAATCATTTTATCACCTCATTAACTATCACTGTGAAGAGGCTCATTTCTCTGCAAAATGGGCCAACTTCAATAACTCTGCATACAACTTGGTATGGAGGTGGGGTCGGAACCACACTACAGACATATTTTTCTCTTCAATTAAATATAAAATGCCAAGTCATACATTTGAAAATCAGACACTTTTATGTTGTGGAAGGTGGATGGAGATTTAGATTCGTTAGCATTTTCAAAGAAAACCCATAGAGATAGATCAGTATCCAAGTTTAGTTGGAAAAAACATTTTCGCATCTTACTTTTTACACCAATGTTGTAATGTATAAGGTGGCCATTTTCTACCTTTTCACAAACTACCACCAGTTACATGTCTCCAATGAGTATATGCAATGAGTATAACTCTGAAAGAATGTTAGTTGTATGGCAGGTGGGGACTGAAATTGGGCCATAGATTTCCAACATCTTCCCCCCTCCCCCCAAAATGGACTTCAGCTTTAGACCATCTGGAATTGTGTCATGCTTTATTGATGAACATTTCCTGGTGAATTAGGCCAAGTACAACTTCACTTGATAACTTCTTCAAATATGGTTTAAAGAAAAGCTTACTACTGATGCCATGCAAAACTATGTAAAGAAACTTTTGGGATGGCTTTGTGGCCATTAGGGGGTATAAACTCAGGGAAAAAAAGAAAAAAAGAAGCCTATGTCTCATTTCAGAACTGCTGTACGCCGCGCGAATACAGTTACTAAAATAGGGTATGCTGGACTGTCCTGAGAGCCAAAAAAAAAAAAAAAGGCCCTCATGCCCAAACTTTCAGCAAAGTTAGGACGAGAAAATATTTTTTTTTTTTTACTTGGCCTTAACATGCTTTTTCATATTGCTCAAGTTCTCAATTGAAGAAGTAAAAGCAAAGCCACAACTCTTTCAAAATTTCGATTACCTCTCCTCTGCCACACCGTTATTCACTCATGTATGTCCCCTTCCCCCCATATTGTTGTATGTTCCATAACCTTTGCTGGGCTGTTGACAACTGCCCCCAATCAACAGATGCTGATTGTAATTGTTCATTTTCCAGTTTTACGACTGGCATAAGCTTTGCTCTCGACCTGTTTTGCATCCCTTGTCCCATTTGAATGGTATTCATGGTTTTGTAAATCAACAGGGTACACACCCTTTTGCTCTTGATGAATTAGCTATGCAGCTATATGCCATAGACAGGCTGCTGCTGGAACTTGTTTTTTACATGTAATCCAGGCAGCTTTTGGCTTTGACGTTTATATCCGATCTTAATTAACTTGAGGATGATGGATTGGATTGCAGACTACATTGGGGCATATCCATTACACATCTTCATTGCGGGGCAAGTCACATGTAAGTAGACCTCTCTTTCGTTCACCGTGAACTCTAATAACTGCAGGCAGTGTTGGTGATTAGACAGACATGCAACGGAGCGGCATTGAAATTTGGTTTGGCAACCTCTACTCCTCTGATGCGAGATACAAATAGTTTGGATGTCATGTGGCCGCTCTGTAATTGTGGAATTATCTGTTGGCAAAATTTGACAAAAAGTGTAGCTGGTCAAAAATATTTTTTTGCAGTGAATACTATATTCGATGTAGGAACAGTACAAGTATTGGTAAATTTCATTTACTAAAACTTTCAGTTTTTTCCCCTTTTTTTCACAATTTAAGTTACTCCTCCTGGAAGCTAGTGGCGGAAATACAGAGGCTCCTGGCGGAGTTGTAGAGTGGCAGTGTTTAATATTTCATTCCATATTGTCCCCGGGCTAATCACTGGTTGATATGAACATTATGTAAGCTGTCATCGCGCAAGCTGCATGACAGATTAAACTGTGACAACTATATCCTGGGCGCCTGCTTCATCCTATTCATCATGCAGGCTTAACTCTTTTGATTGGAGAGCTGCAGGGGACTCCATCAGGGTGAAAACTTGGGGAATATTCTGGAAATTGTAGATTTATTCTCCTAAATATCCACTAGAAACATTATGTTTGCATTGTTGGACGGCACATACATACATATACTAACATAATACTGGATGCAAGCCTCCTGCGGACTGGCAAGCAGCCTGGATGATTGAATTGACATACTGTATGTTGGAGAGATGCCATGAACTCTATTGTACCCCTTGCAATATTCAGATGTAAAAATTGTTGATGATGATGTTATGAATTAAATATCTTACCCTAATTGCCAAAAATTGGCCCGTCGGAATACTCTCCTAAAAAGCTCTTCTCCTGTGGGCAGTTCAAATGCTACAAGCGAAAAGAGTTTGGACAATTGTTACTGAATTTAAATGGAAATAATCACGCTCATACTTATGTAATAATTTTTCGCTTTATACTTTAAGAAGCAGAAAATGGTATTATCCGCTGTATAAAATCAATTGGCAATTCCCAGGAGAAATCAAAGGAACAGAATTTTGCGTTTCTCAAACGATAGAATGTCAAATCCCCTAATACGAATGCTCAAACTTGCCAATATTGCAACATTGCACCCTAATTTACCACCATCTAGCAACCCTGGCAAATTTGAAGGGCTCCATTTGGCCACACCATCCTCCTTCGAAATTTGGCAGTCTACGTGACTAAACACATTTGTACCCTGGATAGCTTTTCTAGCGATTTTTCACGTTTCTGTACGGATTTTTTGGAGAGGAATTCCAACCTATTCTTCCGTATAGTTTTTTCCAAGAACAATCTTGCTATCATGACTATCTTGCTATATGCAACAAAAGTGGATAATTCTTGTCACTTAGTGTGTGTGTTTGTCACACATTCTCGTTCGCGGATTCCCTCTCATATGATATGATAAGGCCGATTTCAATGAAGTTCTGTATGCGGTATCGGGGTTGGGTGTTGGGTTAGATCTTGGGCATGAATGTCACTGATTAGTAGGGTAATTAGCCCATTTATGTAATTTATCATCAAAATATTCTAATTTAAGTCCAGCTAATATGTGTACTTTCAGCAAACGTTTTTCCAGTTTTCACGAAACTTGGTGAAAATGGTCCACCTTCAGTCCCCCAAAACTTGTGCCAAATCTAAAGTTTGTGGAGTTTTTTAATTAGCTTTAGTTCTGGGAGGGGTGAGGAGGAGGGTGGGAGAGTGGGCCAGTGCAAGAGGGTACAATAGGATGCATGCACCTGTTTTGCACCCTCCTGAATCCGAGGGTGCAACCACCCATTATGAGTTTAAGGCTCCTCTAACACATGGCAGATCATGGGAGGGGTGGCCAAAGCAGCATGAACATATTTTGTGTGGGCAAAAAATTTTGCTATGGAGGTCCACATGAAAGTTGAGGGGGCATGAATACACTTGCCCCCTTGATTGTGGCCCCGTGCTTACGCCTAGAATTTCTTTTCTTTCACATATAAAATACATTCTCTTTACATGATTTTGTGAACCGTTAATACCACTGCTTTCTCTTTCGCATCACAATTGCAGACAGATCTTCTAAGCAGGTCAGTCTTAGCCAGTAGCAAGTTTATTATATAGAATTGAACATTATCTGTTTGCTCTCACTGTGAGATAATAAAAATTCTGTTCCTTTATTCAAATCAGATTCACTATTTTTCCTGTTCAGACATCATCAGAAGAAACTCTATAGGAACACATTCACACTTTTTTCTGAACTTCCCCTGTGGAGAAATTCCAAGGCATTGAGGGATTTGTAAGGGCAGGACCCTTCCCTCTCCCATGTTTGCACTGCCCATGATGTACAATTCTTTCTGAGGAAAGAAAAGTCATGGATGGCTGGTTTGGACAGTCAGGGTAGGTAATCACCAGTTTGTACTATCAAGTTAAAGAATGAGGAAACTCCGATGTCTCCCACTTGTTCTACTTCTAAAACCTTCCGCTTCCCCCTCCCCCCCCCCCCCCCCTCCCTACCCCCTACTAACCAACTGCAGATAGCCCAAGCAGTGCTATGCACAGGCTGGTGGATGCCCTTCGCCATAATTCCTAAATTAATATTTTGGAGAGTTCTTACCTCTCGACTAGTCGAACAGGATGGGGAATATGTCAGGGCAGTTAAGTATTTCCTGCACAGGAAGGGAATCCCTTATAAAATAAATCTGAACGAGCGCGAACGGTCCTATGACAGTCTGTCATATGTCTGCTGGTTGGGTTCGCACCGTTAGCCCGCAATTATGACACAGATGCATAGAGTGTGGAACTGTTTCTGTGTTATATGTTCAGGCTAATGGCGAGGAGTTTCATGCTCATTACAGTGGTGGAAGGATGTAGGGTCGTATGTTTCCTAACATTGGAGGATCATATTGGTTCATAACTCTTTCTGTTTGGTTGGTAAGTAGAATGTTACTCAAACTAGATTGACCATTTTGTCAATTTTTCTTATTCATCAGGCGAGAGAGATTAGGGCTGTATTTAGATACCCGTAACACTGTTGTAAGTGTTCCGGGATAGGGGTTTGGTGTTGCGGGCTGTGTCCGCCACCGTCATCTCCGCCGCAGCCGCCACTGTCGCCGCTGCTGCCGCTGGAAATATTAAGCGTTAGCCCGATACCCTTTAACACTTCATCTGATTGATTTGAACATGGTACACATGTCTGCCCTGGTAAAACTCTCAGTTGGATACAAAAGTGGGCATTATTCTGCTTGTCTGCCCCCGCGTATGTCTGCTGCCCTCTATATCTTGTGCGTTTTGTGTCAGGAGAGAAAATACAGAGTTTGTCCGATTTGAACAAACTTGGTGAGTGGAGACAGGTTGATCCCTAAAAATGTCAAAGTCACCGGAGGATAAATTTGTGGGGGTTTCTTTCAGACTTGGTCAAATTTTGCATAATTATGTGGCTCTTCTAACTTTGTCATATTCGAGTATTGATACTTGGAGAATGTGGACTATAGTTGGTCCTGAACAACAGGTGGGTCATTTCAAAGTCATCGGAGGTCAAGTGGACATGACCTATTGTGCTTTCTCTATATGAGGTCCTCAAAAGTAATTGTTGCTGGGATATTCACGTCAGCCGTTTATGCACCTGACTGCACATGTATAGTTTTTTCATGTATGTTAGCTCATAGCATGCGTTATGACACTTTGCCAATGAATACCTGAGAACCTACCAGTGCTTACACTTCCTCCTCATATCTGCATACCTGGTAGATCCTGGTTGGAATTCCCCCAGTCAATCATACCAAAGTCAGTACCTCGTTCTGCAAGCATGGTGAAAGTTCACAGAGCTGACTGAAGATCAGTCAGTATCCACTATTCGGGTCAGGTTGCATGCACCCTTACCATCAGATATCTCACATTTTTTAACCTCTGCTCATGAGGTATCCCATGACAATAATAACTAGACATGTGTAGGCAAGTAAACTCTGCCGACGTATATATGCCCGCAGAAACAGCCTTTTGTGGACCTCGATTATAGAAAGCACATTAAATTATGTCCATTTGACCTCCAGTGACTGTAGTCCACACAAGACGAATCCCATGATTTATGCAAATTTGACCTCCTGTGACCCTGAAATGACCTTCATGTTTTAGGACTAACAACAGTCCACATCCACACTTCTTGTTCCAATCCGACAAAAAAATTGTGGAAAAAACACAAATTTGACCTCAGGTGACATTGAATCATAGTCATGTTTTTCGGGACCAACTGTGTCCCCACACACCAAGTTTCATGTAATCGAATAAACTAATCTGGTAGTAACTGGCTAAAAAGTTGTTTACATGAAGTCATTATGAAAATCTGTCCCAGTGCAGTTTGATATTGGTATCCTTTATCGTCACAACTCACAATGCGATATATATCAATTTTTGATTGGTTCTGCACACAATGAGACAATTTTTTTATTCCTTGCTGTAGGCATGAGAAATCCATGAGGTCACACGTGTGTGCATGTTGTGTGTGCTTGTGCATGTGTATGTGCATGTGTGATGTCCTGGCTTGTGAGTTGATGAGTGGGAGACAAAGAATGATATTGCTCCCATACTAAGTAGATAGTGGATAGTGAGTATAAAATGGTCCCTTTTGCTTTGGGGGCGTGGACTGATATGATTAATATTCCTGAGTGATCGGGGCTTGAAGCGAGATCATAAAATGTTAATATCTCTACAACGGTTGGTCTGATTTCCCGTCAAACTAGTTTTGCTGCCTCTAGTGAAGACTACCGACAGTCACTATGGTATTATATTGGTGTTGTCCTCATTATCATCCATGAGAGGCATAGCTACAAGTGGTTTCACTGGAAAAATCCTATAACATTGTAAGTGGATAGGAGAAAGATATTGCTTCCTGACTTGGGTGGAGGATGCCCCATGGTCCCTATAATTTTGGTCACAAATTAATTATTATTCATGAGAGGGTGGGACCTAGAAGCCAGATCATGAATAATTGTTGATATTGAACTCAGCAACCGTTGAGGCTGGGGGCTGTCACCTACCACTTCTATGTTTTATTCTGCACATTTCCTTATCATACATGAAACGACAACCAACGTTCGGCTTGTGGCTGTTCATTTCCTAACTTTAGACCAGTTGTGGCAATAATCGATATATGAGCATTAGGAAGACTAGAGCACCAATGGTGCTGTAGCTCTAACCGCACAAATGTACCAAGGCCTATTGTGCCGCTGTATAACTTTTGACCTTGATCTTCATATGGTCAAAGATGTCTTTAGCAGTCAATAAATATTCCACATGATGTGCTACATGGCCCACACTGGGCCATGGGTCCTAAATCCCTGGGCACCGAAGGTATGGATTTAGACCATCATTATGACTGAACATCAGCACTATGCAACAGAATTTGTAGGAGATAAAAGATTTTGTTGTATTTCATATAATGGGGCCCTGTGGTCCAAGCTGGGCCCTAGGCCCAAGATTCCCAAACACCCTCAATGGCCCTCTATCCAAGGACCATTACCTTGTGGGCGGAGATACATATCAAGAACCATTGTGTGAAATTTCATAAAATGGGCCTTTATCCCAAATGGGACCTCGGACCAAAATCCGAACATCCCAAAGGTACGGCTGTTAGATCATACATATGACCAAATGCAGCACTGTGCATCAAAATCCGTACGAGGAAAAGCATTTTGATGATGGGCGCAGGGCCCACACTGGGCATTGATTGGTTCCTAAATCGCTATTAGGTATTACTATTGGACCATCATCATGACCGAACATCACCACTGTGCAACAAAACTTGTAGAGAAACAAAATTTTGCAGTGATTTCATTTAATTGGCCCTAGGGCCCAGACTAGACTGTGAGCCCCAAATTCTCAAACACCCCATACAGCCCATGTAACCCATATAGACCATTACATGTAACTTTTGAAGAAAATCAATTGAAGCTTGTGGGAAGAGATTCATTCAAGTACCATTGTGTGAAATTTCATAAAATGGGCCCTCGGCCCAAATGGGACCTTGGACCAAAAATTCCTGAACACACCCGAAGGTATGGCTGTTAGACCATCATTATGACCAAACACAGCAAGGTGCACCAAAATTTGTAGGAGGGGATACATTTGAAATTTTACACATTGCCTCTAATGTCCCTTTTATTATTGACCCCCGACCTTTACCAAAGTCAAACATGTCTCATGGTGGCAATAACTTGTGTCCCATTTGGTTGACATCTCATAGAATGAATGTTTGGGGCTCAAAAGGCAATCGTTGACACACTGGATAGATAGAGATCGAGTGACATGCATATTCCAATAGCTCAACCAGCATAGCTGGTTTGAGCGACAAATGAGAAATATTTGGTTCATTAACAGTATAGGATAAGAGGTAACAAGCAAGGGAAAATTTCCACTACTTTTGAAGTGGTCCTATATTACTTTGACTTTTGATTTTGAAATTGATTGAGTTTATTCAATCAACATTCTTGTTTTTGTGTACACTCAAAATTAGCATCCCCCTCAATCCAAATCGGCATCCAGCTCAGCAAACCAAATTATTCTGTCGTGCACACTATCTGAATCAATTTATTTATGATGGGGGTTAAGATCCAGTGGCCTTGTCATAATCTTCAGGTAACGAGATCCCGCAGTCGGCCCGGTCGCTACATACGTGATGACTCTTAGCGCCAGCTTTAAAAATAGCTTGATCCACTTTGCCACGGATAATACTGACATTGAAGTGTCCTCTATAAATACCTCGTCGAATCCTAAGCGTGATCCTAACAAGCTTTATTATCGTATTCATCCCATCCAGTGTCGTTGCAGCGGTGCCCCCGCCGCCGATCTTGCCAATGAGTCCTGAGAGTGAACAAAGTTCAGGTCCCGTGAACCCTAAAGGATAAAAAGTTGATGCTTAGCTGTGACGGCTGCGTGTAATTATGTTGTACCATGTTTCTACTCAGTGACCTAAGTGAAACGTTGTTTTCCTTGGGCTGAGGAATTTTGGACAATTTCATTACGATGAATTTGTCCATCATTGGACAGCGTTAACCTCTCTTTTCGTGTCCATACATCTTACAAATGATTTAGTCCAGAAGGAGGGTTTATAGATGCGGCCCCTCACAGTAGTACACTTGGCATGTAACTCCTGAAAAGCTTGGGGCAACGTCTCGTGATTGGAACCAACAAATACTTAAATCTATTTAACTTTGTGCTGATGTGCAAAGCTTGTTCTTGATGGCCTGAATGCGTGATGTTTTTCACATTTAATATCATCCATAATCTGAAGAACAAATTCAAATTCCCGTGGGCTTTTGACACATCAAGCATCCTCCATGACATTAGATTGCTTGCATATGACGGCAAGTTTCTCCCCATGTATCTCATTGTCAAATATCATTTAAAGTATGAGGTTCGATTTAGCCCCATTGACATTCTACATTGAAGATGGCGAATCTATCATAACTCACCAAAAATCTTAGACTATTGCTTCTTCTAGGTCAAGACGCTTTCGAAGCATCCCCTATGAGAATTTGGATTGCATAAATCACTGTGCTAATGTTTCCTAACATGCTTCCAAAGAATAGCTTGAGATTTAATTTGGTCATAATTTGACTTCTAGTTCAAGGTCACGAGAGTTTGCTGGTGAATTATCATCCGTGCCGTTCTACAGCTCTCATACTGAAAACTCTTGACCTGTGCCTGTCCTCCCTAAATCGAGTTGATATGTAAGGTGAACCGCGTCCTAAATTACTGTTTGAACGTAACATTTGGCCAGCTGTTCAATTTTGTTGTGGCACAGCAAGCTAATCCTCTTTCCCGCATGACGCTTACCGAGCTGCATACCGGACCCCGTGGGTGGGGCCACTCGCTTCACCGTTGACTTCGGTGGAGAGTTGCGTGAATTTGATCATCCTGCTTAGCACGCGAATACGATTGGTATTGTCATCGGTATTTCACACGTTTGAATCTACGCATGTTAATAGCAGTAACACCAATGCCAGCACGATTGAGCTTTTGCGGTGGCGTAGTGCGGGTTCCCAGAATTGGTTGATTGTTTTGACTCAAAATGTAGATAGCATCAAATCTGTAAGTCTGTAGACGTTCCAGATGTGATGCTATTTACATTTGTGAGTTTTTTTTTTTTTTAGTTTCATCAGTTTTTCCACTGTTATACTTGTAGATCAACATCGTGAAGACATTAAAGGGCAACGGCTTGATAACATATGAAAGAGGCTAATGTGATAGCTGAGGACACGAATGACACCACCTTTTACACAGTTCGAAGCTTTGAAGGTTTCTACATGTGTATTGCGCACGATCGAAAAGCATCATCAGCAATAATAAATGAGGTCCTACTTGCTCAACACTGCAAAATTTGTATGCCTATTAAAATTACATATATTTTACCTCTAAACATTATTTCAAGAAAAGGATGCTGTGGGGTTTTAATGCCGATGGTTACTTTGATGAAAAAAGACAACATAACTGTGGTGAATGTTTGTTTTATTTAACATGGCTGAGATCTTAAATTGAGGTTATAGCCATCATTTTTGGTTGGTGGTTAGGGTGGGCCAGCTCTTGACTGAGATCCTTGGGCACCGGTGAATTGTTAATTTAAAGGGCTTAGAGAGGACAAAATGGGTGGCGGGGGGGGTATTTATTCATATAATAACTGGTTATTATACAACTGAAGAGCATCAATCCCTGTTTTGTTTTATCATGAAAAACAGCTGTCTCAGTACCGTATCTCTGTGAAGACTAGGTTTTTTTGATCGGTTGAAAATTTGGCTTGCTGCAGTCCCTGCCCGAAGCTCTGGCGCAGTTCCCGTTGTAAATAACAACGGGATGTTTTTTAACAAAGGACTGTGGTAACCTTTGCAACCTCACACGGCGGGTTGAAGGGCTGTAAGAGATTGGATGGGTGCTTCCACATCAATGGCACAGTGGAGTATGGGGGGGGGGGCAGAATCCCCCCATGACCCAAGTGATCAAAAAAAATTTAAATAGAAACTTAGGTTTTTGCAGTTCCGTTAGAGTTTGCAGTGTATTTAGCAAAACTGTAGCGCATGGTCATGCAGCCCTGGACATGACTTATATGCCAAGAGGGAGGGTGAGGATTTTATGAGGGCGCACTTTCCGTGGGTCTTTGAAAACCTCAAACACCCCACACCCCCTTCTCCATGGTAAATCTCTGTGTACGCTACTGCCAATGAAGTCTAGTGAAGATGAGGCAGTACTACCTACACAATTTCATCAATGATGGTCTAATGGGGGGGGGGGGGCAAATGCCCCCCACACCCCTGTACTGGAAGGATTCAAGTATAGTCATGGACAAATTCATTCCCACACAGGGTTCCAGGGAAGGTGGGAGGAGGACATGGCCTAAAAAAAACCCAACACCCTGAAATTAGGAAGTTTCGATTCCCTGAAGCACAATGAAAATAAAACCATTGACCATGGTAGTTAATTAGCACAGCAGGCGATGAGTCATCCCTCGAGGACAATGAGGCTTGGATATAACAGAGGTTATATCTGGAGGAATGGAAAACTGGATCTAATCTCGTCCAAACCCCATTTAATACAATGTTCCTATGTGGAGTTATTGGCCCTCAAAGTTTTGGTCCATATGCAGAGAAAATGGGGAGAATCCCAATGCCAACTAAACGCATGAAGTCACATTGGACAACCCGGGAACGGACGGTATGTTAGATTGCCCCAGAAGAAAAGTTATGTTGGTCTTTCTTCACCAAAGTAACCAATCAACAACTACCAAACTTGTGTGTGAATTTCTATAGAAAAAAAGGAGGTTGCGGGTTGTGCAAGTGTGACAGCATTTATATTGCAGATGGATGATTTTTAATTTGTGCAATATACATGCCGCAAAACTTCAAAGGAAACATAACTCCGAAACAGAAAGTGTATGGACTTCGGGGTTGGCTGAGATGATTCAGGTTTCATCCAGGCTAATATAGTAGCCACTTCATATTTCAGCTTTGCAGTGTCCTTATTGCAGTGATAAGGTTTGAACTTTCAACTCATCCTATAGATTGCAATATAATGCTGTCAGTTGATCTTTAGACAGTGTTGTAAAATGATCAGGCAGTTCCAAGGTGTAATTTGTTTGAGAAATGTTAATGATTTCAGATACTTGCACAATGGTGGCTATTTGGAAAAGAGGGCGTGGGGGGAGGGGGGTGGGGGTTTCATAAACCACGACATCACTCTTCTCCTACACTGCATCTCTACCATGCTTCTGCAATCTGTTGATGTATCGCTTTCCATAAAATCTCACGTTTGTACATGTAAAATCACTACATGGTAGCTCAGCTCAGCCTGCCCATATTATAATCCTCTTCGACACAATTTTTGCATGGTGTTTTATTGCCGGAGGCTTAGAAGACGTTCACCTAGATTCATATAAGAGCGATGAAATCGTTTGTATTGTCGATCACAACTAAGGTATGGTTAATAGGCTCTGGTTGTACGGGGTGTTGTTGAAGGGATGACAATTATAACCTTTACGCATTTCGTTGTGGGTTACTCACACTCCTGATGATTAATGTTTTGATGGTTCCCGTGGGATGGGCACATGGGAGGGGTATATGTTACAAGCAGTAGATACTGGGGCTTGCCAATCATTCATATGACCACTCTGAACTGTTTGATTCATCCCGTGGGATGAGGCACATCGAGGGAAAAATGTTACAAGCTGGCCTGATACTCGGTTGCCAATGTATTCCTTCTCACACTTCGAATCTAGTTCACATAATACCCATTATCGACCATGCACCCTCAATATGATACCGAGTGTCTGGCATTTACATGTACGGGGTTGGCCACCCCAGTGCCTTCTCTTTTGCCAGACTATTCGTCTGCATCGAGTGTTTTCGGCATGGAAAAACAGTTTACAAAAAAATTCGACCAAAGGAAGTTGTTCGGTGGGACAGTTTTGGAGACCCGAAGATACTAATCCACGCTCGTGGAGAAGAAGCATTTGGAAAAGGGGAAGCGTTGTGTTCGTGTTCACGATTGTTTTGGTGTTTGTGTTTCTCTCTTGTCGCCGTCGCGGGTAAGTACGTTCCTAACAGTCACTTGTGTGGTAACACATTTGGGCCGTGTCTCTAACCTCTGCGGAGGTTAGCTTGTGGGCCTTTTGGCGGTTGTTTTTGGGTGGTTGTTTGGTTCGTAGGGTGGTCAGTACTGGATTCCTCTCCCTACCTCACCCCTCCCTCGGGTCCCTACTCCCAAGTACATCCCGGGGGGGGGTCCGGTCCCCTCCCGAATCCCTTCCCGGGCCCGGGTGTGGCGGTTTGGTTGCTGTAGGTGTGCCGCTTAGGGAGAAGTTTTCGCGGTGCGGCGGCGACGAAGGAAGAGAGTGAGGCGGCGAGATAGGTAGTGATTGTTTTCCTAAGGAAGTTCGGACGTTCACATCCTGGGAGGAGAATCAGAGCCCGGGAGACCATCGATATGCGGCAGACAACCGCGGCTCACAAGCAGCGGAAAAGCGCCGTGCTTTCGAAACGAAACGTGGCTGGCAAGGTGGTTCAGCATAATGAGTTACGGAATCAGCCGTTGGGAGACGCCTGCCTCAATGACTGTGGTACTGTACCGTATCGGATCCCATGGTAGAACCCGTGGACGGGGAGAGTTCGTTTTAGGTGCGGGGGTTTACGGTCCGAAAACCCTGCAGTTCATCGGGGTGACAGCCGAAGAAGCCAAGGAAGCCAAGGAAGAGGTTCAGGACGCGGGGGGATTAGCTCCTCTCGGGCGGGTCTCGGGGGGTGACTCAGGTCGGATGACCAGGGGCTGTTGTCGAGTTCACCTCCGGGGAAGGGAAAAAGGAACCCGGGACCGTCACAAACCGGCTCAGCGGGCGGGCGGGGTCCCGAAACCCCAGGCGCAATGGAGCGCCAGGTGGCGACGGAAAGCCGCGAACGACTGTCACTAGGGTGGCTCGGGACGGTCGGATCCTGGGGCGTCAGTGGGGGGCCCGGTCGCTTCGGCTGATCGAACCGACCAGCGGGAGACGGGGGCTCCGGGTCGGATACCGAGGTTCCTGGACTCAGGAGGGGTCTCAGCTCGGGTGGGGCGCCGGCCGGATGGCCCGGCGAGCTTAGACCGGCCCGGAACCGGACCACCGGGATCCGGGGGGCTCTGGCGGGGGTCGGATACCGAGGTCCCGACCGAGGGGTCGACGGCTCGGTTAGGGCGCGGCGGGGCGCCGGGTCGGCTTTGCCGACAGCCGACAGACCACAGGGGCCGGGGTGCTCCAGGTGGGTGGACTCCGAGGGTCCGGATCCGGAAGGGGGGTCGACGGCTCGGTAGGGCGACGCGCGGAAGTCGCCGAGTACAGCTTCGGCCGACGAACCGGCCATCGGGAGCAGGGGGCTCCGGTTGACTAGACACGAGATCCAGACTCCGTGAGGGGGGTCGGCGGCTCAGTTAGGGCACCGGCGGACGCGGCCCGGTCGGCTTCGGCCGGCCCACCGAACCAACCATCTGGAGCAGGAGGCTCCGGGGGGTTAGGGGGCGTATGTTCGGTCGGCTCGCGGACGGTCCGAAACGACCAACTGGAGCCGGGGGATCCGGTGGGTCGACACAGAGGTCCGGAACTACGAGGGTTGTCGACGGCTCGGTTAGGGTGCTGCGGAGCGGCACGGGCGGCTCGGGACGGACCAACCACCGGAGCAGGTGGCTCCGTTTGGACCAGACACCGAGATCGTATCGAGAGAGGCGCCGGAGGGGGCGCGCCAGATCGGGCTGCGCCGGCGAAACAAGAACAACCGGCAAAAGCCGGCGGTCTGACACCGAGGTTCGTCCTCGAGAGGGGTCAACGACTCTTTATGGTGGGCAGGTGGCAGGGAGAGTGGGCCGAGTGGAAAGACCAGCAGTCCCGAGGAGGTTGTGCCGGGCGGCTGGTTCTAGCTGGTTGGGGCGCCGAGGGGTGCACGGCTGTCTTCAAACGGCGGTTCGGATCCCTAGGGGCAAATGCAGGGACGCGGTCTGACCTCGGTAGACGGGCCAACCACTGAGGCCCGGGACTCGTTGGGCCCGTAGGTCGGTCACCGAGGTACGGACCTCATGCCAGGCCGACGCTTGAGTTGGAGTCCCGGCGAATGAAAGCGCCAGGCGTTTTGTTTTCAGCCTGCCGAACCGACGTCACTCTCGGTTCGGATCCTGGGTCGCTTGGTCTGCTTCGGTCTCGAGGCGCCGATGGCTCGTCTGGGGGCCGGAGCAGAGGGCCCACACAAACGTTTTCAGCCGACCAGAGATACGATCCTGGGGCAGGGCAGAACATGCCAAGGGCTCGACGGAGACCAACTGCGCGGTCGGGGCTGGGCGCATCGAAGCGGGCAGAGCCAACCGGCCATCTCGAGGGCGTTGAAGGTAAGATTCGAGGCACCCACGGGGCGCTCAGTTGGGCTTACGGCTGCCGAATCAACCCACTAGGAGCGGGCTCCGGTGTTTTCGAACACGCGGTCAGAACTGAGAGGGGGGACCACGGCTCGTTTGGGGGATTTGGCGCCAGGAAGCGCCAGTCGGGCTTCAACTGGCCGAAAGATTGGCACCAGAGCAGAGTGTGCCCGTTGGGCCGGTCCTCACCGGTGCGGAGTTCCGCCGGGGCAGGCCAATGCAGCCAGCTCGGGGGTCCCCCGGGAGGATTCCGGTGGGAACTATACACAGAGCCCTCGGAGGTTGAGAAGGGCGCCGGCCAGTCTTGTTTTTTAGTAAAAGTGCGCGAGAGGTTGGCGACAGGGCGAGAGTTGGTTTGGGTCGGTCTTCGACCAACCCGCCTTCCCCTCCCTCAGGACACAGTTCTTGAGTGCCATGAAAACCAGTTTCTGAAGCAGTCTCGGGTCCCTTGGGCAGGCCACGCCACCGGCGCAAACAGGTCCATGGTAGATGCCGCCTTTGTTTGGGCATTCACTGCCGCGGAGACCAAGGTTTCTAGGGCTCCGAGCGGGGGCGTTGTTCCTCGGCACGGAAATTCCGTACGCGCTCCGGAATGAGAGGTCGCCACATTCCAACGGGAACTGGGCTCGAAGAGCCGTCCCGATCGAACTAAGCAATCGTGGCACGGTCGTCGTGGAAATCGTGGTTACGGCGTTTCCACGGGCGTAGCCGTAGAGGGGCGCAGGGCTCGGCCAGGGACACCGGAAAGGTGATCGCAGCCAGGCGCCAGCGCATCCAGATGGGCCACGGGCGCGTGGAGGGACATCGTCCTCGAGGCGTTGTAATAACCTACGGCGGCCATGGAAGCTGCTTCGTGCAGATTTGCCCTCCTGGGCGTAGAACCATTTTTGGGACGGCTTCAGTGCCACCAGCAGTCGAGAACCGGAGGAGCCGCTGTCCCAGCGCCGCCGGCCTCGACCTCTAAGGCTGAAGGGGAGCAGAAGCATAGGCGAAGCGATGGTCGTTACGCAGTCTCGTTTCTCGGCGGACGCACCACCGGGAGGTATCGCCGCCGCCAAAGGGGAAATTCAGGTGGGGCTCCCTCGTACCGCATCCCAATCCTTCTCAAGAGGGGGCGGGCAACGTCGAGAGACCTACGGTACGCTCATCTGCCCAGGCCACCCGCTTCACGGCCGATTCCTAGCTCTTTACGCTACAGGGGCATGACTACCGTTGTGGTCCTCTTCGGCCTCCCGACCGCCCCCGAGCTCTACATGGGTATTGCAGCTCGTCATAGATTTCTTGCGGGCAGGAGGGCATCACAGTAGTCGTTCACAAAGCGATTGGCCCGGGTGGCCCGTCGAAAGCGGGTCGATGCTCTACGAGAGGATACTCAGCGGTCTGAACATTGCCGCGGCTACAGCGTTCATCCTGCCCTCAGAGTATTTCCCGCAAGGGCCGGGACTCGGTCCCTTGGTTACGGCAGCCACTACTATGATCGATATTATGGATCTTCGCGTCGGGCGCGCGGACGCACTGGGCGGCGCAGTTGTGGTCGATCCGTACGCCCAGCCGATCCCTCTCGTGGGGATCTTGGGTCTTCAGGTCCTGATGGCGGAGGCCACATAGGTGCGGCGGTGGACAGAGCCACAGGGGTTGGGATGCGGTCTAGTCGATTTTTGCGCATCCCGTTCCAGGGGACAGTGACCCACAGGACGCGTCACTCTCGGGGGGGCAGCTTAGGACGACGGCCTTTTGGGCGGATCAGCGGGCAAGGGCACGCAGTGACGGTCCGATCGACTGGGACCGTTCGTCGATCTCTCGTGGCGGTCTACAATGCACGACTTCAGACCGATGCTACGGACCTTCAGGCTCGGGCAGATGGGTAGCTGTGGTACCACGGCAATGCGGCCCTGTGTCTTCGCGGGGAGACGAGCCAAGTGCTTCCCGAACAAGCGGCGTTCCGGGGACCGGTTTGCGGACGATCGCAACATTCTCGGTTGTGACCGTGGTTGAATCGGGAGGCGGAGATGTCATTCGTAGTGGCCCTTTTACCGGGAAGCAGGACTCGACGATCCGGGCCTTCGCTCCGCCTTGAGGCGATACATCACGGTTTTCCGGATTGGGTCTCCAGGGCGGTGCAGGTCACTGACAGCCAGCTCCTAGGCGAACGTTTAGCGAGCGGTCTCCTGCGCTATATGTGGGCTCCGGCTATGTTTCCTCGCCAAATCCGCAAAACGCCTTACGGGCGCTGGAGCTCTCCTCAACGCCGTTGTTGGGGGTGGCAGTGGCCTCGGAGCGCAGGAGATGTTCTGATGCGCTCACTATAAGAGTTCTTTACCCTGGCCGGTCCAGCGGGATCCGTTTCCTCCGGATCCGGATTTTCTTGGCAAAGATCCGTCTGGTGGACGGTTCGCGACGGAGATTGAACTCCCCGCGATCGGGTCGCCCTCGGGAAAACCGAGGACAAATACTGGTGCCCGTCCGGGCCATGGGCTTGGTTATCCGAGAGGACTCGTTTGATCCGTCACGGCGATCAATTTTTGGCTACCGCATCCGCCGGCAGCATGGCTTCTCGGGCCCGGCTAGACAGAAGTCGTGAGGGAAGCGCGGAGTGTGAAAGACCGAACACCTTTGTGAGGCAATGGGGACCGACGCGGTGGACAAGAAGGGCAGTGCCATAGAGGCTCTGCAAGAGCTCCGACTACTAAGCATCCGCCTCACGGCGCGACGGCAGGGGCCCACACCGACAGGCCCTGTTGCGTAGAATGGTTTGCATGGTCGATAAGGGGAGGTTAAGTAGGTAGGTGAAATAGACTCGCAAAACAGTACGGGTTGTGAATCTGTGAGCATCGAACTACCCCTATATGACGTCCCACCCGCCCATCCCCTCTCCCGGGCCTTCGCAGGCGTCCACACATCCGCAACCGGGGTAAACCCCTCGAGAATGCATGGAAGCCTAGCTGGAAAAAAGAGAAGGGCGAGAGGGGTGGCCAACCCGGGGTACTATGTTAAAATGACAGGACACTCGTAGATATTGGGGGGGGCATGGTCGATAAAGGGTAAGTATTCGTAGGCTTACAGATTCACAAACCGTACGTTTTGTAGATACTGTTTTGACTTGTCTCGTACGTGAGTGCAACATATAGAGAAAAATACGGGTGAGAGACCTGATATCTGGGTTGCCAATTAATACCCTCTCACCACCCCTTGAAAATTGTTGATTTGTCCCATGGATGGGTCACGTAAGAAGGGGATATGTTATGAAAGGGTCTGATACTCGTGGGTTGTCAATTCATTTATCTCACATCATCTCATAGTCCTGATCCAATGTTTTGATTTGTACTGTGGGATGGGGCACAGAGGGGATAGTTAAGATTTCCCCTGATACTTTCAGATTCCATTCATTTCACTCACATGATGATAATGTTATGATTTGACCTGTGGTATGGGCACTATGGCGGGTTAGTGTTATAGGTGCATGATACTTGGGGGTGGCCAAATTAATTCCTTCCACATCCTGATACATAAATGGTTTGTCTGGTGAGTGGGCTCATAAGAGGGGAACATGATGTTTTTGCACTAATACCCAGTTATGGTTGCCATTTTTCACTAACGAAATACTTGCGGGGCTCGAAAAAGTTAGATTCTTCTATTTGGACCACATTGTTATAATAGCAAGGGGCACCCACTTGTTGATTGAAGTTGGTAGGGGGGTTCCCAAAGCAGTAAGAGAGCAATGTTTCACATGGCGTGAAATGACATTTGTATGGATGCCTATGATGAAGTTTAGGGGGAGGGGTCACAAGTCCTGTCACCCAACTCCCCCAGAAGTTGCGTGCACTCATGCCAGATCACTGGAATGAGCAAGTCTAAATACTATGTTTGTATCCATGCACCCACGCAGTAGAAAGATGGATTATTTGCATAGATTGGTTATTCAAGTAAATTAGCTCCCCTTTTGATATGTTGAGTCACTAGAGATCTACCAACTTGCCAATCGGAGGGGGGGGGGGGAGGAATCCCCTTCAACATATGGTCAACATATGAATGATAGATGATTTAAACCAGGAGAAAATTACCATGGAGACCCATGGGACCCATTGTCAATGGTCCCCAATGGATCCATGGGTGAGGGGGGGCAATGGGTTTCAAGTTGGAAATGGAACATGTACAGTGGCGTTCACCGATGGCCCCAATGGGATTCCCATTGGATCATTATAGGTTCAGGTGGAACTAGTGGACACTTCAATGGGATCGATGGGTTTCAGTCAGAATTCACTCTGGGAGTACTTGCTACTACTGCCCAAATATTCTCTGCAGTGCCTTTGCGGAACAACAAACAAAGAAGCAGATTGTGCTAACTTCTTTTTAACTGTCTCTGAATGGATGAGAAATGAGAATGGGGGTGGGAGGCTAGGGAGGGGTGGAAAAAAGGAGTAGAGACTACACCAAAATAATATCAAGCCCAGAATTTGATTTTTGATGAAATAACTGCGATGGACTGATGTGAACCCTCTAATCAAAATCATATTTTCCAATTGAAACCCCCAAAGCTGGGAAAGGCTGTTGTGCAGTGATTTGCGGGGTCCTAATTTTTTGTTCCCCAAAATTCTATGATGCTTCGTGCCAGTTGATGGTGGATTAGAGGTTAGCATCAAGCTATTCCACTACTCAACTTACCCCCTATTGCATTTGACACAATAAAGCAAGATTGCTCAAGAACTGAAAACGGTTGACTGGCAAAATGAGAAGGACGATTGGGTTGCCAGTCCGGATACTGTAGAAAAATGCCGGACGTTCAATAGCGCGAGGTTGGGTGCAAAGTGCAATATTGGGGTAAGTATTTGTAGTTCACAGATTCACAAACTAGTGAGTTTTGGGAATTATGAGCCCACTCAAGATATTGCCTCTCAATCTCAAACAATACATGTTTCCAGCATCCTCCGTCACCCGCCATCTCCTGACCGGCCTAGACGGATGAGAAGAAAAATATGTGCACGGCACTGCAGGCATATGGATGGTTTCACTGCTCTAAATTTACATAAATGAACCAGATCTGTGCTGGGATATATGTACTTCACAGGTAGTTGCCTATTTCCAGGGGTAACATGAGAGTTGCTCAATTCTGAGGCTACAGTTCAGGTTATCACAGTTCACGCCATCTACCTAGCAAGTATGTACAAGTCTGTCTGGCCCCCTATCAGCACTTTTTTCCTACAATTAAGAATTAAAGCTTAGGCTTGATCCTTGTTCACCAACAACAAGTTTACGTCCTGTGGAAGAGTCCATAAATTTCATCAATGTTTCGAGAGACAGAGATAGATTAAGCTTGTTTGAGGACAGAAGGCTTCGATCTAGGAAAATTTGAGCTCTAACGAACTCTCCATGCTACCGTTGAATTGAGTAGCATTTACCGATGTGTCCCTGTCAAAGCACTTTTCACACCATCAAGGAGTAGGGGTGACAGGCTGATGGTACAAGATCACAGGAGGGCAACCATTTCCTTAGTATGAAAACCCTGTCTCTTCTCGGAGAGGAGCAGAATTGGAAATTCATAATCAATTTCACTTGCCCAACTCACGCCATATTGACTTCGCACCCAACCCCCAAGTCATGAAACATCTGGCATCGTATACAGTAGTCCGGTCTGGCAACCCTATCATCCGTCTTATTTTGGCAGTTGAACGTTCAAGTTCATGAGCATCGTGGCTGAGAATTTCATCGATTCTTCATCGCCGGAAAATCACCCATCTGCTTTCAAGTCATCGTACAGATCGTACAGGAAACATTTTCTTTGACTTGGGGAAAATCAGGATAAGTTCATCCTTAGCAAAGTATTGGAATTTTTTCTCCGGCTGATTCTGTTTTGTGTAAGTCCGGTATTTAGCCTATTTGAAGGAAAAAATGCATGCGAGTCAGTAATATCTCTTTTTATCCTCAGAACTGTGTATGTAAATTGCACTTTATACCTGCATGTCAGAGCTGTCGTATCATCGTATTTTTTCATCAGGCCTTTGAAATATTCGAGAAAAGGAAGCATCAATTATATGATCTACAAAAGAACTTCAGTCAATATTACTACACTCAAAATCATTTCTGTCGGGAGAACTGGTGATCAATCCATAAATTTTCGAAAAAGCCGCCCAGCCGTAAATGGGTATTTGTTCGCCACAGTGAACCTATCCAACGGAATTGCAAAATTTGGCCCTTACTAACTATCATTTCAACAGATTTTTTTCTTTTAAATTGTAGTTTTAATGTCAGTCAATACAATAGAGTACTACAGGTATGGGTATTTTGTGGCTGGAAAGGAGGACATGAAATGAAGGCGAAGGAACTTAAACTGTGTTATACCTAATCTATGCTCTGACATCCCAAATCTGTACTGTCTCATAAAGTCTTGCTTAGGAAATAAACAAACCTTTGAAAGTGGTTATCAGAATGCACAACAAGTATCTCTATCTGGGCAGATTTACTCTGATATCTTATCTGATTACAACAAGAACTTCAGTCAAAGTACAGAACTCACATATTTCTGTTCTGGAGAAAGAATGGAAAATGGTTTGATCAATCCATAAATTTTCGAAAAAGCCGCCCAGCCGAACATGTGTATTTGTTCGCCACAGACCGTAGCCACGGAATTGCAAATTTGGGCCTAAAAAAATTACTATCATTTCAACAGATGTTTTCTTTAAATTGTAGTTTTCAGGCAGTCAATAAAAAGCTACTACAGTATGGGTTTATCTTTGTGGCTGGAAAGGAGGACATTGAACATGAATGCTGAATGAACTTTAACGTGTTATACCTAATATATGCTCTGACCATCCCAAATCGTAGGTTCTCATAAAGGTCTCTGCTTAGGAAATAAAACATCCAACCTGTGAAGCGGTTCTCAAGAATGCACAAACAAGTATCTCTATGGCAGGATTCACCTAAAAGAAGTAATATTCTTACGTATATTGAGAGGTCGCACACCAGTTTGGCCTTCCCCAAAAAAAATTTTTGAAAATTTTCACATGTATAACAAAAGTGTGTTTTGTGCGGGAAGGGAACCAAATAAGGCCCGGGATCCATAGATGCAGATGCGGGGTCTGGGACGCATGTGACAAATCGGAAAATTAATGTGAGCAGGAGATGGAGTCAGGGGCCCTGAATATTTCCTAATCAGTTTGATTGAAAAGATAGACATTGGTTCTGCAGAGGCAAACAAATTCTTAATGAAAGCAAACCAACATGAAAGAGCAAAATAAAACACATGTACCAATGCGTATGCAGATGTGTATCACCGCAAAGTATTTCTGTGAAATGTCGTCCTGCAACGGCCAATCAACGAGAGATGCTGGTGGGCTGCTGCATTTTTATGGTATTCACACAAAAAATTACAACCTTTCTCTCTTGAAAAAATTTCGTAATATGTGATTTTCCACATCACATTCTGGAATACGATACCATCTATGGATCTACCTTACATGAAAACCAGTCAGTAGTATTCAATTAATTGTTATAAATTCAATCGAAATTACCAATTCTCTACCAACGATGTGAGCCCTGACATGGCAGAGACCTTTCCCCGGGCCTCCAGCTCCGGGTGCTCAGAAGAGTCCTGACTCTGCGCTCTGGACAGGACTCGCGACCACGGAGCAAGTCCTCCGTCAACGAGGGTACGACATGGCACCAGGATGCACCGCCCCCGTGCAGCCTCCTCGCCCGTGACGAGCATCAACGCAGAGGGAGCTGTTCCAGAATCGTTGTGACAGTCGCCTGCGAGGGAGGTGATTGAGGAGTCCCCGCTGAGGGAATTAATCCAAAGTCTTAGGAGGGAGTAAGAGGCCAGGGAAAGGCAGGGAGTAGTAGTAAAGGGGTGAGTAAAACTGGATTCTATGGGTACTCCCCAGAATGACCACTTTTACAGGTTCCTTCGACTTGTGCTACTGTTAGGTCAGCGTTTTTACAATGTACATGTCTCTATCATATTCACATCCTAACACAGTGGGAGTGTATATTGCGTTACGTGCATGGCAGACCAAGAGATTTTTCAAGAAGAGGGGGGGGGGGGTTCTTTTTGATTGTTTGCGGTCAGGATGTAGAGAAGTTTGCGTATTTATAGCCTCACCCACCCCACAACCCCCCCCCCCTCCATTGGACCCCCTAGACATGTGTAATATTGTAATATTTGTAAACAGCAGCTGAAAGGTTGTTGTACTGAACAATGGGAAAATGGTGGGTCTGCCAAAAGACCTGAGAAATGGGACTCACTGCTACTAGGTAAAATGTCCCCGTAGCGCTATCGGTAGGGTCATTCTGGTACCTCTGACTGGAGGGAATAGAGCCCTAAAAGAATAAAGAAAAGTGGACAAAGTTAAATTCTCAGGTCAATAAAAAAAGTATTCACCAGAAGGAGAAGGAGAAGGGACAGGTGCAGGCACTGTCAGCCAGCTGCTTTACCACCACCCATTAACCAGGATATGAGTTATTGAGAGAATATATCTGACTAACGAAGGTAGGAAAGTCCAATATGTTGCAAGGAGGGGGGCTGTGAACAATTGCCCCAGTTAGTATAGACTGTTGGCTACTTTGTACATCAGGCCAGGAGACGCTGAATAGGATTATAGTGAAGAGGTCGCTGGCACAGTTCATACTTACCCGGATAGAGATCCATGTAACTCATGTCAGTGCATTATGTTGTCAGGTTGCCTGGTATTTATCAGTACTTCATGGGAACATGACACCAAGACATGTATCACCATGAATTTACAAATGATCATGTCTTACTCACTGTGTCCTGGTTATCACTCATGTCGGGTGCGTCCAGATGCCGCAAATCACACCCTTGATAGCTGCAAGCCATCGAATTTATCATCCAGGAAATGTACCACAGAGAGGGACTACTGATTCAATGTCTAGATAAGACCTATAAGAGTCATAAATCCAGTGGTACGCAGGGGTACCGGACAGGGTAGTAATAGCCCACATCTATGGGTGACCGATTCTGGTGTAGCCCAGCAGCTGTAGCGTATTACACGTCCAGTTGCCTCGCAGTACTCTCATGAATCCGCCCTCACTCTCCACGACTCGGAACAAGAACCTTCACCGCCATTTTGGTCCAGGATCTGGACAGTGGTGTTAAGTTATACAGGGTGTTTTGACTCCTACGAGTGATAGAATCAGCATGTTCCACAACCACCATGCTGTTAAGATGTCTTCTTTATCTTGAGTTTGCTCTAGCTTTAAAGTTCTTTGAGTACTCTGCAATGATGTTATTGTGGGCTTTATCGCTAAAGTGGTATTAATATCATTATCATTACAGTTTGCTGGGGCTTTGGGTTCAAAACACTGTGCTATTAAAATGGGTGGAGGGAAAACAACTGCACATTATCATAATAGGTTACTAAGTCTAACAATGGTACAATTAGGGATAATGTGATCTTGCAAAAATTACTCTGTTCCCCTTGCCCCCCCCCCCCCTCCCCCAGTACTCCCTGCTAATACTACACTAATATGCCTTCTGTCCACTAATGTGCCTCTAGTCTTCTTTTCCAAACAACATTAAACTTACTACCAGCCTAGCACCTACTAGTACGGAGACCTCACATATCCCTAATAAATATTATTATCACGAGAATGCATTGTCACGGGGCTTTTTCCAATATAACCACTTCGTCTGGTAGATGAGTCTACAATCCATCCCGTAATTTCCATATCTAGAGACAATTCTTCACTCCTCTGCAGACAGGGAGCCTGCGCTTGCATGACGAATTGCCCATAATGCATCAAGAGAAACAATCGCTTTCTCTGTGTACATGGTATTAATTCTTGCAGAGATGACAGTGACAAGGTTCCAGACTGGCTGCAAAATAATTTTACTTTTTCAGAATTTGATACCAGCAATTAGTTTACCCAGGCTTTGAGTGCATTTTCTTGTAATCTTTGTGTTTTCTACAGACTGCATTACAGTTTATTCCTTCAATGTTGCACGTAGCCAGATCGATCCCAAGCATGACCCTCTGTTTGTCCAAGAAGACTGCCTTCTAATATCCAACATAATGTGCGGTTTTCCCAGAGTAGGATGTATCTCATACCTCTCGACTAGCGTTCTCAGATGTTATTGTATAAAATTACCCTCTGGCTTGATAGCGACTAGAGCCGTATTTTGCGGCGGTTCATCGTCTAATAAGAGTTATATAGTAAAGCTTCTTTCTAATCTCCAATTCTGAAAATCCTCCCCCGATTGACTCCTCACACTGTTTTTAGAATATTGTAATTAATTCTGTCGCTCCCCTCCTGCCTCTCTCTTCTCCCTGAGAGCTAGGGATGAGTCATTGCAGCTCCTGTCGTCTGCGGTGGCGCCCACGTCCGTCGTCGGGAGATTCTATTAAGCGTCCGGGTTTATCACTGAGGTGGTAAGGATCCAAAATTTGTGAAATTACGGGGAGTGTGTAGTTTTCTTTTCATACTCCCTAACCCATTCTGTGAAAGAGATTCTAATTAACAAATGCCTTGAATTAGATATTTCGGGAGTTCTTATTATGGGATTTTTCACCAAGCTGGACAATAGAGGATAGCAACTTTGAGAACTTTGTGAATGGTGAAGGTTCTAAGGGAGGGCAGGGGGGTGAGAAATGTTTGAATAATTACGGTCCCAATGATATGGGTGCTACATTTCATCTTTATTTATTGTTTTAAGGACAACTGCGGTTTGGATGAAGAAAGAGGTTGTATCATGGAATGGAAAACTGTATCTATATGTCCGAACACCATTTCATACAATGTTCCTATGGTGAGTTATTGGCCTTCAATTCATTATGCAGAGAAACTAAGGAGAATCCCAATTGACGTCACACTTGAACAAACCCAGGTTATGTCATGTATTCATTGGTTAATTTTGTTGAATACGTCCACATTTTAGCAGAATTTCGTTACTTTCTCTCACTATTAAAAGTAACCAACCAACACCTACCACCCCTACAGCCTCCTTTCCTATGACCATAAATGCTTTTCGAAGTGAAAATAATGTGTGAATTTCAATTGCAAACATATCTGGTTTGCAGGGTTGTGCAGTATGACACATTTTATTATTGCATGATGAGGCTTTTCGATCTCGTGCAATCCCACATGCACAAAACCTTCAAAGGCTGAACCTGTGAACGGGAAGTCGTATAAACTTCAGGTTTGGACTGACCATTCTTTTTTCTCCAGTTACTACAATTAGCCCGCTTCATAATTAATCCTGCAGTTGTCCTTTCATGTGTGATTTCAAGTTTTGAGGTCACTATGGTCAATTCCATCATTCTGTTTAAACATTCAAGCAACCTCTACTCCTACACAAAATAGGTTGGATGACCTTGTAGGTTGTTCAGAATTATCTCTGACTGATTGTGATAAGTGTGTTTACGCAGCTGGAGGTCAAAGTGTCTGCATGGGTCATAGGACCATACCTGATACTGACTTGTATTATGTAGTATTCCTGATCTTGGTTATGTACCTATCGTTGTGGGTTTGGCTAGGCTCAGTGTCAGATCTGGGCCTAATTAAGCTTTTTGCAGTCCCACTATCATCATTGGTGTTCATCATTATTATCACACTCATTTGCCTATAAAATCATCTTCAGTTCCCCCACACCGTTTCCCAGGTCCAGTGTTTCATCTCCACAATTCTGCGCATTGTCACTAAGTGGTGACCCTAATTTCAATAAGACTGTTCAGTAACCTTTCCTAACCTCAAACTATGATCATTGGCTATGTGAGCTTTGTATTCTTTCCAAAATCATGAGTCTGGTGAGCGCTGAACCACTTCGTATATTACAAAAGGCAAGACCATGCCTTCCCACGTGACTACTGAAAGGGTTATCAATATATATGCCCTTCAAAATATATATTCCCCTGTGGGTTTAAAGTACAATGGTCTTGCAAAAAAACTTCGCATAATTTCTCTTGAGATTGTTATCAAAAGATGCAAATGCCCTTGAAATTGCCAGGAACTGACTCCAATGACAGTGAAAATTAGATTTTCGCAGAGGGCCCTCATTAAAACGTCAACAGGGTTTTTCCTGCTAGATTTTGCTGTGAATTCCCATAACAACATGCGCGTCCAAAACGATGACTACACATGGCATGCCCCAAACACGCACCATGATGTGACAACACTGTGGAAGTGTTTCGTTTTGGAACACCTCCAACGTGAATTGCGGAGAATCCGTACAAAAACGACGCACACTTGCGAGTCTGTTTCTCCAAACGCTCGTGGCACGTGTTTGTTAATGCGTAAACGTGGGAATCGCGCTCGCTACCCTTTTGGTATTCTGGCCAGTGCATTTTTTTGTGAGCTACTATGTCCAGAAGATGCAAAACAAATCATGAATCAGACTGATTTCTTGGTGGACGATATGGTACAAATAGAAGCAGTCTGTGAATTTGGGAGAAAGTCCATTTCTGACCATTGTAATAAAAATTTATTCCTGCCTGGCATAAAAGGTAATAGGCACCCAGAGGAGGACTAGACAGGACTTGAAAGACATAAATATTCTTGATTTTGCAAATTTTGACACACTTGAGAATGTTCTGTGCTGACCATTTGTAATATCGAGGGACCCACTGACTCCTCCCATATGTAGTATGTATTAGTTGAAGTGGGAGAGTGAAACAGAAGTTGGGGCACACCCGGCAGACAGCGCGCAGCTTGGGGGGGGGGGGGCTTATGATCCATTACCTCATTAAAAGCCTACCGGATTTCAAGAATTATAACCACAATAAGATACAGTATCTATTTCACCTACTCTACTTACCCCCTTTATCGCCATGTACCACCCCATCATGCTACCGAGTGTCTGGCATTATAACATAGTACCAGTTGGCCCCTCATCTCCTTCTCTTTTTGCCGACTATTCGTCTGCAACGCGTGTTTTTCGGCATGGAAAAAGTTCAAAAATTCAAAACATAAGGAAGTTGTTAGGTTGGTGACCGTTTTGGAGACCGAAGCTACTCATCCGCTTCGTGAGAGCATTTGGAAGAGTTTTTGTTCGTTTTCGCGATGGTTTGGTCGTTTTTGTTTCTCTCGTTGTGTCGCCGTCTCTCGCGTAGTCGTTCCTAACAGCTATGCTGCGCCTACGTAGGGATTGTGGTGTTACCTCCCGTTGCCTCACAGTCACTTGTGTGGTTAACACATTTGGGCGGGTCTCTCACCTCTGCTGAGGTTCTTGGTTGGCACGCTTGGCATTGTTTTTTGGGGGGGGGGGTTGGTGGTTTGTAGGTTGTGGTCAGTACCGGATTCCCTCCTTCCCCCTACCTCACCCTCCCTCGGTTCCTTACTCCCACCAGTCCCGTCCCGTGGGGTCCCCTGTCCCCCTCCCCCTCCCGTCCCGGGCCCGGTGTGGTTTGGGTGCTTTGCGTGTGCGCGTGGAAGTTTTCGCGTGCGGCGGCGACGCAGGGGAGAGAGAGACGGAGAGCTAGGTAGTGATGTTTTCATAGGAAGTGTCGGCCGTTCACGATCCTTGAGCATCAAGCCCGGAAGACCATCGTATGCGCAGACAACCGCTGGCCTCCTCAAGCAGCGGAGCGCCGGCCGGAACGACGTCGGCCCGGCAAGGTGGTTCCACGCATAGCAGGCATTACGACCAGCCGTGGGAAGACGCCTGACTGTGTACCGTATCTGGACTCCCCATGGTCGGAACCGTGGCCGGGAGTTCCGAAGGTGCAGGGTGGTTCGCGGTCCGAAACCCTGCAGTTTCCTCGAGGGACAGCCTTAGAGGCCAAGGGAGCCAATGGTAAGCAGTTCAAGACCTCGGGGGAACTATCTCCCTCCCGGCGGGTCTCGGGGGTGACGCAGGTCGGATCGACCAGGCCTGTTGTCGAGTACCTCCGCAGGGGAAAGGAACCTGGGTCGTCACACACCGCTCCCGGCTGGGCGGGCGTCCCGAAACCCCAGGCGCAATTGGACGCCAGGTCGGCGCGAGCCGGCCTATACCGCCCGTCACTACGGGTTGGCTCCGACGGTCGGATTCTGGGGCGCAGTGGGGGGCCCGTCGGCTTCGGCTGACCGAAACCTACCACCGGAGCCGGGCTCCGGTGGGTCGGAATACCGAGGTCCGGACTCCGAGGAGGGTCTAAGGCTCGGCGGGCGCCGCCGGCGGAGCGCCCGGCCGGCTTCGGCGGCCGAACCGACCACCGGGAGCCGGGGGCTCTGGTGGGTCGATCCCTAGGTCCGACTCCGAGGATGGTCCTACGGCTCGGTGGGCGCCGGCGAGCGCCCGCCGGCTTTGGCTGGCCGGAACCGACCACCGGAGCCGGGGACTCTGGTTGGTTTGGACACCGAGGTCCGGCCCGAGGTGTCGCGCTCGGCTGGGGGGGGCGCCTGCTGGGCGCCGGGTTGGCTTTGGCCCCGGCAACAGCCCACAGGGAGCCCCTGGGGTGTCCGGTGGGTTTGGACTCCTAGTCCCGACTCTCCGAGGGGGGTCGGCGCTCGGTTAGGGCGCCGGTGGAGTGCCCGGTCGGCGTCGGCCGGCCGCACCCGACCATCTGGAGCATGAGGCCTCCGGGGTGTGAGACACCGAGATCAGGACTCCGAGAGCGGGGTCGACGGCTCGGTTTGGGCGCCGACGGAGCGCCGGTCGGCTTCGGCCGGCCGAACGACCATCTGGAGCCGGAGGCTCCGGGGGGTTGACCCGAAATCCGGACTCTGAGAGGGTGTCGACGGCTCGTTAGGGGCGCCGCGGGGGCGCCCGGTCGTCTTTGCCCGGCCGACAGAACCACTGGGAGCCGGTGGCTCTGGTGGGTCGGCCACCGAGGTCCTGACTCCGAGGG